>QANZ01028613.1:0-14744 GCA_003254925.1 Chamaecrista fasciculata | reverse complement strand
CCTCAACAGGGTCACAGCTTATCATATACAGGGCAAATGACATATTGAGTCTAGTACAGCATGATGGATCCTATTGCCAAAGCATATGGGATACCACTCATGTGTCCTTGCTCATCATGTGTTTCAGGAAACACTGATTCTTGCAAAGGACTAATCCTTGATTCATCGCCATGAATCCCTTCTTGAAGTCTCTCATACTGATCTCTTCAGTATCTTATTCAAGAATGTACTTCTTGACTCAATTCTAAGAAGCTCCTCTGAGAACTATCTCATAGATCTCAGCTTCTTATCCTTTATTGAAAGTGATTAATCTATCCAAGATTCCCAATATTTCAAGATAGTAATGCAGCTTTCAACTAGCTATATGTGCATGACACACAGCACCATGATTGCAATTGCGCTCCCACTAACCTTCTTGTAAACATAGGACCCATCTAGGTTTTGTATGAAGGCCAAACTTCTTTGGTGATTTCATCAAAACAAAGATTAAAACTTCTTGACAGGTGGCGGGCTCACCACGCTCCTAGAGCAACACATCCCTGCTCTCAATGACCAAAGATCCCCATCTTTGAAATTGAGAACGTGTTCTGTCAGAACTTCGTTGTCCTTATGTTTTAGAGTAGCTTCCACAACACCTTGCGGATCTTCTCTAGTTTTCGTCTGTGCCTCTAAAGTCTTTTGTGGATCTTGAACTCCTTCAAGATTTGTCTTACTCCCACTGTTTCTTTTGGAAACAAGGAATCCCTTTCTAAAAGGTGTCCACCTCTGACTACAAACCCTTTGTTGTCAGATGGGTAGCAGACTTGATACCCCTTTAAGGTATCCCACAAATATGTACTTGAGAGTCTTTGGAGACAGTTTATCATTTAGCCCTATTGCTTAACGTAAACCTTAATATCCCCAAATTTGTCATAAGACATCATGAGACTCCTCTCATCCCATATCTCATATGGCGTCTTATAGACGAAGTGGTTTAGTGTGAAGTCAGCAGCTTCTAGAGCACACCCTTTAAGGATGGTATAAGATCAATGATCCTAGATCAAACCTTATCTAATAGGGTTTGACATCTTTTCTTAAAACACCATCCACCATGGGACCTTAAGAAAGAGTGAGTTGTGAGACTCTCTCACAGCTTCTAAGACGTTTAGCAAAGTTTTTGACTCAAATCCTTGTCCTTCGATCAGATCAAAGGTTCTAGATTTTATTATCAAGTTAATTTTCTACTTCGTTTTGAAATCTCTATTTCAAAGACTCTATCTTGTATTTCAAAAGGTAGCCGTAGATCTAGCTTTTGAAGCACTCAATAAGAGTTATCACTTTTAGCTTAAACACTTATGGGTCCACATACATCAACCATGTATGATCTCCACTAAGTTAGACATTCTATTACTGCAAGCAGTAAAGGAAAGCCTCTTGTTGTCTTTCCATTTTAAACAAGGCTTGCAAGCATCACATGATTCCAAATCATGAAGCTTCAAGGTGGTTCTTGTTTATATGGCCTAAACAACAATTGCCAAAAGTTTGTATCGATGTTATATATATATTGTTATCGTTCTAGTTTAATACAATGGTTGTCTTTGCAAATCATATAAGCAAATAAACACTTTTATTAAAATAGAAACAACTCTTTAATGTTTATACAAAAATCTACCTTATCTTCATAAGGAGAAAACAATGTCTAAACAATTAAAGGATAACAATAAAACTAGCCCGAAGAGGGCGATCCAAGCTCGCATGTTCCTTCAGTAGCAACGGCAGCAACATTTGCTCCACTGTCCACGTCTAGGTCCATCTCGCTTTCGTCCTCGTTTTCTACCGTCTCTGAAGACCCTGCACATCAAATGTGAGAATCACATGTGTATCCAATACTCAAGTGATTTAAGTAGAAAAACAGAACACTTTATAACATAGATACCTAAAGTAGAGGCTTTAACGCACTTCTGCTTCTTTTGATCTTCCCAGTAGTATTTGCACTTTCTCATCGCGTGTCCTGACACTTGACAGAAAGAACAGAATACTTCCTCTGAGAGTTTTGCCTTCATGGCAGGTGATTGAGGGTCGTCCTCTGGCTTGGTCTCACCATCCAGCTCGATTCCCTTTTTCTTTTCTTTGCCCTTTAACTTCCTTTCCCTTTTCTGGATCATGGATGCCTCAACAGATTTGAGCATCCCATGCAACTCAGAAACTGTTTTCTCTGTTCCTCTCCTTAAGAAGCTTTTATGAACGAGTCATAGCTCTTAGGCAGTGAGCACAGGATTACACCAGTGGCAAACTCAGGTGGAATAGGAAAACCCAGCCTTTCAAGGTGATCTATATACCCTCTCATCTTTATGACATGGTAATTGACAGATTCACCTTCAGCCATTTTGCAAGACATAAGAGCTTTGTTGGTCTCATATCTATCTTGTCTGATTTGGTAGCTAAACATTTCTTTGAGACGATTTATCATCTCATATGCCATCAATGTATCCAAGCCCTCATGCAGCTCTGGAACCATTGTGTCTACCATCAGACAAGAGACCTCCAGCGAGTCATCGAAGTGCTTCTCATAAGCCCTCCACTCTGCTCCTGGAGCGCCCTTGGCAGGCTCTTTGGGAATAGGTTTGTCCAGAACATAGAGTCTCCTCTCATGGGTGAGAACTATTCTCAGATTACGAAACCAATCGAGGAAGTTTGTTCTGGTCAACTTATCCTTCTCAAGGATAGGTCGCAGTGAAAACGATGAACTATCGATTGCCATTTTTGATTCTACAATTTAAAGATATGAAAAATTTAATTAGTAGATAAAATATTTCCACTATTTTATAAAACTCAGTGAAATTTATTATTAGTGGCTAAGACCCATATTTCACCAAAATTTGCCGTCGCGGAGGCGATCATGCACCTTTTGGTTATTTAGGTAGGTAACTCTTACCAATCACATCTCATGTGACTCTTAGATCCTTATGGGACTGTATCATCTTATGATACTTATTATGGCATGTTTATCCCATCTAATGCCTTGAGGTCCAAAACCGTTTTGATAACCCCATTAAGTCACACGGTAAAACATGTGAATGGCTAAATTCAAGATAACGAGGCGGAGGACCAACCCCATATCATCAAGGCCCAACTGCTATACGTGTCGCGGAGGCGATCACCGTATCCAAAGAACCAAGATTTCAATAGGCGTTATATTGAAAATCCCATTCACCCGTGTCTCCTCAAGGTGAATAAACCCCAGTTGCATTGAGGTATAAACAGAAAGTAAAATTACATAAGAGTAGAGGGAGACGACACGCAGGCCGTATTTACCGAAATTAACCTCCTAGAGCCATATCCAACACCACACATTCAAATATGAACAATTCATATAAACATGTCAAACACGGTAACTAACACACATATTCAAAACTCTTTTAAAATTGTGTTTGATTTAGGGTTGTGCAATTTTAACATGCCCTTTCTTGAAATTCAGGCCTATTATCAATAATTATAAAATTCAAGAATCTCATTCAAGAATTTCGAATTATTGATCCAAAATTTATAAAATTCCAAATTTTAATAAATCTCAGTCCCTTTATAATATTATAATTAAAAAACTTTTAACTATAATTATACAAGGAATTTCGATTTAGGCCTTATAATTCAAGAACCTTATCCAAATCAATCTCATTGATTTATGGGTAAATTACACTTTGGTACCCTGTGGTTTGACCCTATTTCACTTTGGTACCATGTGGTTTGAAACTTGACACTTTGGTACCCTGTGGTATTCTCCATTAACACTTTGGTACCCTTTGGAGCTATTTTGTAATTTTAACCATAACAAATTTTGCAAAAATTACATATTGACCCCAAAAAATTTTCAAAAAATTACAAATAGGTCCCTGGATACATATTATATAGGGACTAAAATGAAAAATTTAAAATTTTTTTGGGGTCAATATGTAATTTTTGTAAAATTTATTATGGTTAAAATTACAAAATAGCTCCAAAGGGTACCAAAGTGTTAATGGAGAATACCACAGGGTACCAAAGTGTCAAGTTTCAAACCACAGGGTACCAAAGTGAAATAGGGTCAAACCACAGGGTACCAAAGTGTAATTTACCCTTGATTTATTTATGTATCTCATACATAATTTTGCACTTTATATTATAAAGTCGACTTTTAGCCAAAAATTGATCGGTGAATTTTGTAAAACTAAAACAATGATTGAAAGCGGTAAACACACATGCTTCATACATCTCATGTACAAACAAACAGTTTTAAATTCAAAGAACCTCTGATACCACTGTTGGGAATTCATAGGGCGCCTAAGGCAGCGGAAGCATAAAACAGTAAATTAAAAAAAAAACTTTAAACGCCTAGGTCCTAGAATTCCCGAACGGATCCGCTAGCTGAATTTAAAACCTTTGGTTAAGTGGTATACCTGACGAGTTTCAATCGGTTTAGTTGAACGGGGCGTTTCCTAGAAGTCCACGTGACGCGTCCTTCCTCCGCCGGTAATCCACACAACAGTTTTGGAGATGCCTAGGTGCTAGCCTCCTTCACTTCTCCAAGTGAATCCGGAACCTTTATCTACGGGTGTTCTTTAAATTCAAGAACTCTTCTTGAATTATCAAGAACAGTCAGGCGCCTTGGTCAAGAATCTAATTCTTGATCCCACACAACCTTTTCACACAATATTAAACTCTTTAATATTATGCGCCACTTTCTCTCTCTAGGAAACCAAGATTGCGTTTTCTTTCTCTCTCCTCACCAAAGGCAAAATCGAATTTCTCCTTTGTGAAAAGCTAGGCTAAGTCGACTTTTATAATGTGCATGAGGCTCTCACCCTTTTGTGATTTCACTCTCAAGAATCCAATTCTCAAGTTGTGAATTCTCTCTCTCTAACCTAGAGCAAAATCGAAATTTTCTCTCTCTAGGTTGAGCATGTATAAGTCGACTTATGGCTTGCCTATTTATAGGGTTTGGGGACTTTGATAATTATAATTTTAGGAAACCCTTAAATCATATAATTATCAAACCATAAGATTATGATATCTTTATATCACAATTTCATGACTTGATTTCCAATTTATAATATTACCTTAATATTAGAATTGGAATCAAAATGCAATCTTGGAGAATCAATTTGGAAGATCAAATCTTCCCAAATCTCCCCAAGCCCATGCGCCATCTCCCCTTAATTATCTTGTTGAATTTAATAAATCAAAATAACTAACTAACTTTTAGGAAGTTATAACTAATTTATTTTTTTCAACAATATTGAATTAAAGAATTGCCACAATATCTTTAAATCAATCTCACCAAGTCTCAAACTCTAGATAATTGAATTAAAATATTACATTAATATTTTAAATCCAATGGGCCTAGAATTTCGACTTGCCCTATAAATTATGAATTAAAATATTACTTTAATATATTTAATTCATCCATTTGAAATCTAGATCAAATCTCATTTGAATTTCAAATTTCAAGCCATGACTTTAATTAATAAAACATTTTTATTAATTAAATTCCTTTTAAATATGAGGCGCCAACCTCATCCTATTTAGTCCTAATATTAGTGAATTTAATAAATTAATAATTTCCTAACTCTTAGGAACATTATCTAATTTATAATTCCCCTAATATTATAAATAGGAATATAATTGTAAATAGCCTAATCCAATTATCTATTTAACAATTATTATATATATATATATATTTAAATTTGTCTCACAAATCTAAATATAATATATCTGTAGATAATTAATTCAAGACAAGACTTTATGTCCCACAATAAGTTATGTCTCAAACGGTGTCACAAATGTGACCCACGAATTAGGGTTAACTCGTGTTCCAGCTTGGCATCTGGTTCCTGCTCGTGTGTGACCCAGCAGGCCCCACGTGAAGTTGGCAGTAAATCATCTCATGACTTACAAGTCGAGAGCGGACTCTAGCAAGCCATCACGACTACCCAAAACACGTGAGTTATCGTTTAACCCCTAAACGACTTAACCTTAGTATGATCTTGTGCAGATCCCTTTTTGTCCTACGATATTTCGATAAGGATCAGGCATGGGAATGTCATCCAAAATCCAAACCTCAACTTTCTCGATCTCCTGAGTAAGTCCCAATATCCAGGGTGGCCACACATTCCCTTGGACAGACTCGTCGAGGGGCCCAGTTAAATATCTCCCATCTCTATGAGGGACAAAATTCCATCTTGGTCAACCACATTCCTCAGCACGACAATCAACCAAACCCGTACTCAGCCCTTATGGCTACCCTGTTACGAGTAACGTTAGACTAAGCCAAAGTTTGACAACGGTAATGCCGGAATAGTCAAGACCTCAGGTCTAAGGGCATCATGACAGATTGCACAGGAGAGACCAGCTAATGACTGAACCCATGCAGAACTCTCCGGGTCGGTCCAGCAATTTGTAACCCTTACATAATCGCACCATGACTCTCGTCCCAGCATCTAGTGCGTGGATCTCCATGCACCGAGGTCAGGCTGGTCTTGGTTCAATTCAAGTTCCCACTCGAATGAGCGACCAGGGACAGTTTAGATTAACTATCTCATAATTAATCATGGACTGTTATCATAGTAAACATGCTAATAATATGATAACCATTAATTTATCTCCATAAATTAATTGATATGTTCCAAACATATCTATAGGATGATTGACCCTAAGGCACAATCTCCATCATCGTCTCCCTCTATCCGATGTAATTTTACTTTTCAGTTTATACCTCAATGTAACTGGGGTTTACTCTCTTGTAATTTTACCTTTTCTTTTTAGAAAAATTCTCACATTGGCTTGGGAGAATTTTTAGGATAGGTGGGCCATATCTAAACACGGTATATGTTTGTTTTACATTTAGTTTGTATGTGATACAAAGCGCTAGATGTATGTTTAGGACGCGATTTTAACATGCTATTTACAATATTAAACGCTACAACAACGTATACGATACGGGCATGGGATTTTGCATATGATGCAAGATCCATGCACATGTTTATATGTATGTGATACATGGGGAAATAAACATGTGGCATGACTCGTTTAATTTTAAAAGGAGTTTTAGAATTAAACTATAAAACGGAACAATTTTAAATATTTAACCCTTTTAGAAAATCTTAAGTTTTAATGCCATCAATAAAACACCCTGTGGAAATCTTGTTCATCATAGAGCGGTGATCGCCCTCAGCGGCACGTATCTGTCTTGACCTTGAGGACACACGGGTGAATGGGAGATTCAACGCGACGCCTCGTTGAAATCTTAGTATGCTAGATGCGGTGATCGCCCTCCGCGACACATGTTTGGTAGGACCTTGATGATATGGGGGTTAAAGCTTCGGCCTCGTTGTTTTGAGCCTAGCCATTCACGAGTTTTATTGTGTGACTTAATGGGGTTATCAAAACGGTTTTGCACCTCAAGGCATTAGATGGGATAAACATGCCATAAAACGTATCATATGATGATACAGTCCCACAAAGATCTAAGAGTCACATATGATGTGATTGGTAAAGAGTTACCTACCTAAATAGCCAAAAGGTGCATGATCGCCCTCCGCGACGGTAAATTTTGGTGAAATATGGGTCTTAGCCACTAATAATAAATTTTACTGGGTTTTATAAAATGGTGGATATATATGATGCTAATCAAAATTCATATCTTTGAAATTGTAGAATCAAATGGCAACTTATAGTTCAACATTTTCACTGCGACCTATCCTTGAGAAGGATAAGCTAACAAGAACGAACTTCCTCGATTGGTTTCGTAATCTGAGAATTGTTCTCACCCATGAGAGGAGACTGTATGTTCTGGACAAACCTATCCCTAAAGAGCCTGCCAAGGGCGCTCCAGGAGCTGAGTGGAGGGCTTGTGAGAAGCACTTCGACGACTCGCTGGAGGTCTCTTGTCTGATGATAGACACAATGATTCCGAAGCTGCATGAGGGCTTGGACACATTGATGTCATATGAGATGATTATGCATCTCAAGGAAATGTTCCGCTATCAAATCAGACAAGATAGATATGAGACCACTAAGGCTCTTATGTCTTGCAAAATGGCTGAAGGTGAATCTGTTGGTTACCATGTCACTCGGATGAGAGGGTACATAGATCATCTTGATAGGCTGGGATTCCCTGTTCCACCTGAGTTTGCCACTGGTATAATCCTGTGCTCACTGCCTAAGAGCTATGACTCGTTCGTCAAGAGCTTCTATAGGAGAGGAACAGAGAAGACAGTTTCTGAGTTGCATGGAATGCTCAAGTCGGTTGAGGCATCCCTGATTCAGAAAAGGGAAAGGAAATTGAAGGGAAAAGAAAAGATGAAGGGAATCGAGCTGGATGGTGAGACCAAGCCAGAGGACGACCCTCAATCGCCTGCCAAGAAGGCAAAGCCCTCAGAGGAAGTATCTTGTGCTTTCTGTCAAGTGTCAGGACACGCAATGAGAAAGTGCAAATACTACTGGGAAGATCAAAAGAAGAAGAACTGCGTTATGCCCTCTACTTCAGGTCTCTTTGTTAATGTTCTTTTTCTACTTAAACCACTTAAGTATTGGATACGATATGTGGTTCTCACATTTGATGTGCAGGGTCTTCAGAGACAGTAGAAAACGAGGACGAGAGCGATATGGACCTAGAAGTGGACAATGGAGCAAAGGTTGCTGCCGTTGCTGCTAAAGGAACATGAGAGCTTGGATTGCCCCTTAGGGCTAGTTTATTGTTATTCTTTAAGTTTGAACATTTTTCTCCTTATAGAGATAAGGAAGATTTTATGTGTAAACATTAAAGATTGGTTTCTATTTTAATAAAGTAATGTTTGTTTGCTTATGTGATTTGCAAAAATCATTATGTCTTAAATTAGAAACAATAACAATATTTATAACATTGATACAAGAAGTGATTCAGATTAGCGAATCTAATCCTATACACTTTTGGCAATTGTCGTTTTGACCATAGAAACGAGAAACGCCTTGAGAAGCTTCATATAGATGAACTTCTAAAGCTCACATGATTGTGAATCATATGATGCTTGCAAGTCTTGTTTAAAATGGAAAGATGACAAGTGACATTCCTCTACTGAGCGCAGTAATAGAATGTCTGACTTTTGGGAAACATACATAGTTGATGTATGTGGACCCATAAGTATTTGAGCTAAAAGTAATAACTCTTACTAACCGCTTCAAAAGGCTAGATCTACGGCTACCTTTTGAAACACAAGTCAGAGTCTTTTGAAATAGAGATTTCAAAGTGAAGTAGAAAAAAATAACTTGACAAGAAAAATCAAGTTACTCGATTTGATCGAGGAAACAAGGATTTGAGTCAAGAGATTGTTAATCATCTTAGAAGCTGTGAGATAGTCTCACAACTTGCTCTTTCTAAAACCCCATAGTGGATGGAGTTTTGAGAAAAAGGTATCAAACCCTATAGGATAAGGTTTGGTCTATGATGAATCTAATTGATCTTCTGCCAACCTTTAAGGGTGTGCTCTTGAAGCTGCTGACTTCACACTTAACCGTTTCGTCTTGGAGACGCCATATAAGATATGGTATGGGAAGAGTCCCATAATTGTTTTGTCTCAATTTTGAGGACGTCAAGTTTATAATAAGCCAAGAGCAGATTATAAACTGACTTCAAAAACCTTCAAGTATGTGCTTGTGGGATACCCTAAGAAACAAAAAGGGGGTATCAAGTTAAACTACCCACCTGATTACAAAGGGTTTGTAAGTCAGAGGTGAATACCTTTCAGAAAGAGATTCTTGTTTCCAAAAAGAAACAGTGGGAGTGAGATGAATCTTGAAGGAGTTCAATATCCATAAGACACTTGAGTGGTGTAGACGAAAACTAGAGAAGATCCGCAAGGAGTTGTGGAAGCTCCTCTAAAACATAAGGACAACGAAGTTCTGATAGAACACGTTCTCAATTTCAAAGATGGGGATCTTTGGTCATTGAGAATAGGGATGTGTTGCTTTAGGAGCGTGGTGAGCCCGCCACCTGTCGAGAAACTTTTGTCATAGTTTGATGAAGATGTCAAAAGAGTTTGGCTTCTTGCAAGAACTTTGATAAGTCCTGTGTTTACAAGAAGGTTAGTGGGAGCACGATCATATTCTTGGTGCCATATGTCATTGACATATTGCTAGTCGAAAGTGACATTACTATTTTAAGGATTATGAATCTTAGATGAGTAAATCGCTTTCGATGAAGGAAAGGAAGTGGCCTATAGTGTAGGCAACAAGAATCTATGGTGATAGATCTTGAAGACTTCTTGAGTTGAGCCAGAGTACATTCTTGAATAAGATACTGAAGGAGTTCAGTATGCGAGATTTCAAGAAGAGATTCATGCCGATGAATCAAGTTTTGGTCCTTAGCAAGAATCAGTGTTTCCTGAGACACATGATGAGCAAAGGACACATGATTGGCACCCCTTATGCTTTGGCAATAGGATCCATCATGTTGTACTAGACTCAGTATGTCGTTTGCCCTATGAATGACGAGTTGTGACCCTATTGAGGTTCCCCGGGAAACTGTCATTGAGGTCCTTGAGTACTTAAGAAGCACTAAGGACAAATTCTTGGTTATGGTAGAATTAATGTGTAAAGTGTTACACAAGAAGCCCATTATTCAAGCCAACCAAGATTGATCGCAGTTAAAATGTATTCCCTGAACGTAGTGATCGTAAAGTTGGAATGGTTCCAAGCAGAGTACGATTACCGATTCTACAAAGAATGGGTTAGTCGCCTAGAGACGCAGACTGTAAAACAAGTGTCTGAGGCATACTTGGTCAGCCTGTGTGACAAGAAGACACCAAATGGGAAGGAGTTCCCCACTGATGTTCCGACAGTGATAAGCACTCAGACAAGATCACCTCGAGATGGTGATATTAAGATGTGAAAGGTAGCAGTCGAGGATATTTTGCCAAATCCTCTGAAATAAACCCCAGCACAGGTCTTACATAAGTATTATGTAATGTCAAGTGGGAATAAGACACATTAATGGATGTTCCTAGTGTAGGAACAGTCTGATTAGTGATTGTACCTAGTGCAAGTGGGAGTTTGATGGAGATTGTGCCCTAGGGCCAATCATTTTATAATTATGTTGTGAACATATTAATTAATTTATAGAGATAAATTAATGGTTATCATATTATTAGCATGTTTACTATGATAACAGTCCGTGATTAATTATAGGATAATTAATCTAAACTGTCCCTGGTCGCTCATTCAAGTGGGAACTTGAAATGAACCAAGACCAGCATGACCTCGGTGCATAGAGATGCATGCACTAGATGCTGGTACGAGAGTCATGGTGCAATTACGTAAGGAGTTACGAGTTGCTGGACTGACCCGGAGAATCCTGCATGGGTTTTAGTCATTAGCTAGTTTCTTCTGTACACCTGTCACGATGCCCTCAAGACCTGAGGTCTTCATCATTCCGGCGTTGTAGTTGTCAGACTTTGGCTTAGTCTAACGTTACCCGTAGCAGGGTAGCCATAAGGGCTAAGTACGGGTTTGGTTGATTACCGTGCTGAGGAATATGGTTGACCAAGATGGAATTTTGTCCCTCATAGAGATGGGAGATATTTAACTGGGCCCCTCGATGAGTCTGTCCAAGGAATGTGTGGCCACACTAGAAATTGGGACTTACTCAAGGAATCGAGAAAGTTAAGGTTTGGATTTTGGATGACTTTCTCATGCCTAATCCATGATCAAAATATCGTAGGACAAAAAGGGATCTAGACAATGTGGTACTGAGGTTAAGTCGTTTCGGCGTTAAACGATAACTCACATGTTTTGGGTAGTCGTGATGGCTTGCTAGAGTCCGCTCTCGACTTGTAAGTCATAGGGATGACTTGCTGCCAACTTCACGTGGGGCCTGCTGGGTCACACACGAGCAGGATCAAGATGCCACATCGGGACACGAATTAGGGTTAATTCGTGGGTCACTTAGGTGACACCGTTTAAGACATAATTGAGTGTCTGGGACATGAAATGTTGTCTTAAATAAATATCTATAGATATATGATATTTAGATTTGTGGGACAAAATTTAAATATATATATATATATGATAATTGTTAAATAGATAATTGGATTATGCTATTTACAATTATATTCCTATTTATAATATTAGGAATAAATAAATTAGATAAGTTTCCTAAAAGTTAGGAAATTATTGATTTATTAAATTCACTAATATTAGGATAATGGGGATGGAGGATGGCGCCTCATGTAGCCTATTTTAATTAATAGAAATGTTTTATTAATTAAAAGTCATGGCTTGAGATTTGAAATTCAAATAGATTTGATCTAGATTTCAAATGATTGGATTAAATATATTAAGGTAATATTTTAATTCAATAATAATATATATATATATATATAGGTAAAGTCGAATTTTAGGTCTAGTTTGAATTTATATAGGTAAAGTCATGGGCTTGGTATCTTTTGGGAAGATTTGATCTTCCAAATTGATTCTCCAAGATTGCATTTGAATTCAAATTATAATATTAAGGTAATATTATAATTAGGAATTCAAGTCCTAAAATTATGATATTAGTGTAATCTCATAATTTAATAATTTGATAATCATATAATTTAGGGATTCCCTAATTATAATTATCAAAACCTAAACCCCATATATATATAGAGCTAAAGTCGACTTGCACCTAAGCCTCATGACACTCTTGGAATTTCGACTTTTCTACATTCACAAGAGCAAAAATCGGTTTTGAGTCTTGGTGAAGAGAGAGAGAAAACACAACCCTAGTTTCCTAGAGAGAGAAAGTGGCGCAAACCTAAAAGTGTTTTAGGGTTTGTGACAAGGTTGTGTGAGATCAAGGATTGGATTCTTGATCATAGGCGCCAACTAGTTCTTGGAGTTTAAGAATTGTTCTTGAATTCAAGAACACCGTAGATAAGGTCCTTGATTCACTTGGAGAAGTGAAGGAGGCTAGAACCTAGGCATCTGCCAAATTTTTCGTGTGGATCACCGGCAGGGGGAGCACACTCGGAGTGGAATCCTCAGCATCGTGGACACAAAAGTCTCCGATAGATTTGGGTAAAATTCTGGTCCTTATACTGATACAGATCCATATAGCGGATTCATTGGGAAAGAAGTCGCTATGTGCCTTGTTTTATTATGTTTTGGTTTAAATATTTAAATTTATATCCGTTTCCGCTGCGTTGTGTGCATGGCGATTTCCCAACATAAATTGTATATTTCAATCTTTTAAGGATCAAGTTGTCAACTCAGTGATCTTTTAGGGATCAAGTTGTTAATTTACTCTTTTCTGAAAGACGCAGCTTCAAAATCATCATCACCCTGTTGTGTAGGTAAACCAAAGTTGATATACTCAAACTATTCAAAGTATTGAATAATTAACCCAAAAGCTTAATTTGTAATTTCCGCGATTCACCTGCACCGAGTTATGTTGAGAATAGTCTAATAACTAAAAAACTTACATTTGAGGGCCTTGTAGATTCTAATTCCATTGATGATTCTTCATGAATAGTGCTCTACAACATACAAAAAAATAATACGTCCCAATTTGTTCATTGGTTTCTCATCAATTACGAAATAAGATAATTCAATCTTTTAATAATCAACTCAACATAATATCTACATATGCATTGCTAGGGTTCCATCAACATCACAATGTAAATCAATCGATCATGTGTATATATATATCCAGTGAAAAAGATCATGATAAACTCACATGGGGACTTATTTCAATTGGAAGAACAGATAAGAAGCTTGGTGATGCATTTTTCGTCTTCTCTGAATCCAGTGATAAAGTTGTCATCGGTAAGTTTGAAGCTGAAAATTCTTCAACAATTTCCTTTCCTTTTTCTTTAAGGCTCTGAAATTACACCTCAAAATATATTAGTTGTTAAATAAAGTAACTTAAGAAATACTTCATAGAACTTTTCTTAAGAAATACTTCATAGAACTTTTCTCTCTTCCACTAATGACTTCTTTCCATAGCAAATTTAGATGTATCCATGACAAAAACTAGATCAATATATATGGTATTTTGTTGGCACTGACCTTTATAGATTTTTCTTTCTTTTCCATTTAAAGTTAAAAAGGAAAGCTAGACTACTTACTGGTGAATCCCCATGTTCCAAATGAATCAAGGAAGGAATCCCTGATATAATGCCTTGCGGAATACTGTCCTTACCACACTGCATAACAATGCTCTGTAAGTGAAGTACAATATATTGCAGTAAGAGTAAATTAACAACTCGGTCCCTAGAAGATCATCGAGTTGACATTTTGGTATCTGAAAGATTGAAATACACAATTTTGTTTTTGAAAGAACCAAACATTAAAATTTAAAAATATACTTGTTATTCCTTTCTATGAACTAAAGAATATACCTTTTTTTTCCCTTTTTCAATTACTAAATTGTGTATTTTAATCCTTTAGGGACCGAGTTGTCAACTTTGTGATCATTCCAGGACCAAATTGTTAGTTTACTTTTTTTCTTTTTTTCCTTTTAAAGACGAAGCTTCAAAATGATCATCACCCTGTTGTGTTGGTCAACCAAAGTTGATTTCCTTAAACTAATCAAAGTATTGAATAATTAACCTAGGATTAGGATTAGGATTCTCTAACCTAGGATTGTTGCCTAAATTTGCTGTCATTTCTAGTCTTTTTTTTCTATTTTTCTAAAGGGATATAGGGTCTTTTCTAATTCCTAGTCTAGGGGAACTATAGAGTCCTTAGACTTTCTAGGCATACACTAAAACAAAAAA
>QANZ01028610.1:0-31576 GCA_003254925.1 Chamaecrista fasciculata | reverse complement strand
GAGAGGCTCGCTTATGACTAAACCCATGCAGGACTCTCCGAGTCAGTCCAGTAATTTTGTAACCCTTACAAAATTCCACCATGGCTCTCGAGAAGCATCTAGTGCATGTATCTCTATACACCGAGGTCATGCTGGTCTTAGTTCATTTACGTTCCCACGTGAATGATCGACCAGGGACAGTTTTAGATTAATTATCTTATAATTAATCAAGGACACTATCATAGTAAACATGCTAATAATATGATAACAACATAATTTATCTCTATAAATTAATCAAGAAATACATATGTTCAAATAACATATAAATAAAATGATTGGCCCTAGGGCACAATCTCCATCACCATGAATGTGTCATACCCATGAATATTGCAGAAGGATTCGCCATTTTGAGTAGGAATGGTGCTGTGCAGGATCCCAGACTTGGTGAAGATAAAGAAGAGAAAGAAGACGTTGGGACAACGGCTAATTTTCCAGCCAATCCGGTCTCGCCACCTCAAAACACTCCCACGCACGAGTCACGTGCTCTTTTAAATGGCTCTGCGTCACATGCCTCTTCTTCACCACGTGAGGATTTAAATGTGGATGTGGTGTTGTCTTCCTCTGAAAGTTCTGATATTGGGCTTTCCACTACAAGCCCAAATGAAGAAACTACTAAATCTGAAGCCCAACAGAAAAATGCACATGGTATGGTTACTAGGGCCAAAGCTGGTATACACAAGCCCAAACATCCTTTTGTTGGCTTAAGTCAGTTCACTGATACAACCATAGCTTCCCTGTCGGCTGAACCATCTTCCGTTTCGAGTGCTCTGCAGACTGGACATTGGAGGAAAGCTATGGAAGAGGAATTTCAAGCTCTTCAACGCAACAAGACCTGGGTCTTGGTTCCTCGCACAACCACACAGAAGTTGATAGACTGTAAGTGGGTGTTTAAGACTAAATTTAAGCAAGATGGTTCGATCCTCAAGTACAAGGCGCGCCTTGTTGCTAAAGGCTTCCAGCAAGCACCCGGTCTTGATTATGGCGAGACATTCAGTCCGGTGGTGAAGCCTACTACGATTAGAGTTGTTCTTGCTGTTGCTGTATCATTTGGTTGGGAGATTAGACAACTAGACGTTAATAACGCTTTCTTGAATGGGTATCTTCAAGAGAGTGTCTTCATGCGCCAACCTGAGGGTTTTCAGGATCCGTCGAAACCACATCATGTCTGCAAGTTGGTTAAGGCGTTGTATGGGTTGAAACAAGCACCTCGGGCGTGGTTCGATCGCTTGAGGCTGACACTCTTGAGCTGGGGCTTCCAGAATGCTAAAAGTGATGTGTCCCTGTTTTTTCTTCGCACACCTAAGCTGACTATCTACATCTTAGTCTACGTGGATGACATTCTGGTAACAGGTAACGATGCTAAGTTTCTCAGGAAATTTATTTCGAAGTTGAATGATATGTTTTCTCTCAAAGATCTGGGTTCTGCATATTATTTTCTGGGAATAGAAATTACTCGAACTAGCACTGGGTTGCATCTTTGTCAGTCAAAGTATACCATGGATATACTGAAGCGTTTTCATATGCTTGAGTGTGCACCAGTTCCGACACCGATGGTAACAGGCAGACAATTCTCCAAGTTTGACGGCGAGTTGTTAAAGGATCCCACAGAGTATCGGCAAGCAGTTGGGTCTTTGCAGTATTTGACGAACACTAGGCCGGATATAGCCTTTTCTGTGAATAAGTTGAGCCAATTTTTGTCTTGTCCCACTGATGTTCATTTTCAGGGTGTCAAACGGATATTTAGATATTTAAAGGGCACTCTTTATCACGGCATCAACATTCAGTCGATTGGTTCTCTGTCTTTGACGGCTTTCACCGATGCCGATTGGGCAACCGACGTGGATGATCGGAAGTCTATGGCAGGCATTTGTGTGTTCTTAGGGAACACCTTGGTTTCTTGGGGATCTAGGAAACAACGGGTTGTATCACGGTCTAGTACCGAGTCGGAGTACCGTGCTCTTGCAGATGGAGCAGCAGAACTCAGATGGTTGTCTTCGTTGATTACTGAGTTGGGTCTCGGTCTTAAGCTTCCAGCGATGTTGTGGTGTGACAACTTAAGTGCAGGTTCTTTGGCAGCAAATCCAGTTCAACATGCTCGTAGCAAGCATATTGAAATTGATGTACATTTTGTTCGCGACCTTATTCTCTCTGGTTTTCTGAAGATCAGTTATGTTCCTTCAAACTCACAGATTGCAGATTGCTTGACCAAGGCACTCACTCATACACAGTTCCTATGTCTTAGAAGCAAACTCGGGGTTGCACCAGCACCCTCTCGTTTGAGGGGGAATGTTAGAGAATAGGACTAAATTGTGTATTTGCTGTTTATATATTTCTAGGAATATTCCTTTATTCTTCTCCTGTATTGTACAGACACGTGTAGGCTAGTATATTCTGCACATTCTTTCTGTTGTAACAAACCTACAACTGTATTATTCATAACATAGCAATATATATTTCGCTGAGGCTACACAGTATAGCTAGCTCAGCATTTTGGAATTTCTCTAGAACATTCAGATTTCGTTCTGGTGACACTAATTTGCTTCTTGCTTCCATCATAGTCCACCCACACTTGCATAGGATTCCCACTAATGAGGCTCAAATTTTGAAACTGAAACCCAGACCCAGAATTTCTGTAGTATCCAGCAGTAGTAGAATTCGCTGACTCCAAGCTATTAATATCAATTCCAACATGATTGTCATTGATATCTAATAAATCGCCATTATAAATGGTATCGAGTTCTACAGCAAAGACATGATTTTTGGGGTCACCATTATTGGTGGAATTGAAGAGGCCTAAGAACTGACTAGGTGAACCACCATGAAGTGATTTTTTTGGAGAAATAACAAAAGCGATTCCGTGACCACTAAGAGTGGAATATTCAGATCGAATGGCAAAAACAAAAGTGGTAGAGAAAGAAGAAGAATTTTTAAAATCTATTGGATTGGGGTAGAAAGCATGACCTGTTTCTTGCTTGGTATTATTGGTGAGTCGAAGAAGGCCATTAGAAGTGACTTCACAAACACCATCCATATTTAGATTAGCTGATTGGAAGCCATTGTTATAGATGAAGCTTGTATCTTCAGCACTCACAACCACCATTGATGTCGCCACCAAAAGCTTAATCACCAGAAGCTTGATCCACATATTGCTACAAACTCCAACTTTTTTTCCTTCTCTTTGGCCTTTCTTCATACCCATAAAACAATCTGCCACTTTCATTGTCTTCTGTATCTCTACTTGTTAACAAATGATTCTACTTGTGTTGTGCCAAAATCAGATTTTTTTTTTGGAGAAAACCTAGTATTTGGTCCCTGAATTTATACCGAGTCAACTAATCAGTCCTTGAATAATCAAAATATACCACTTAGTCCTCAAATTATTGCAATTGTCAACTATTTGGTCCCTGGGACAAATTCAGGGACTAAAAAGTGCAAATTCAGGAACCAAATAGTTTAAATTTAGTACAAATTCAGGAGCTAAAAAGTATAAAGTTAGTTTAAATTTAGGGACTAAATAGTATTAATTTAATATAAATTCAGGGACCAAAAAGTATCAAAATAGTTCAAATTCGAGGACCAAATAATATTAATTTAGTACAAATTCAAGAACAAAAAAAAAGTAAAAAATTGGTTCAAATACAAGGTTTGAATTGTCACTAAGGACCAAATAGTTGATAATTGAAAAATTTTAAGGACTAAATTGTATATTTTAATTATTCAAAAACTAATTAATTAATTTAATATAAAATTCAGGAGTGATGTCATGTTTTTTATAGCAAAGAGATGGTTTTCTCTTTTTTCAGAGCACCTAAGAATGTCAAACCATTTGAGTGATGTCAGTTTCCTTAACTGGACCAGTAAGGTGCGAGAACGGAGATTTGCTGCAATTGACCGATGTTGACTTGGGAATTATCATGGCCTTCTAGGTATCATTAGATAAAATAAAAATGATAAAATTTATAATTATTCAAGTTAACATAATTTGGATATAAATGAAATAAAATTTTAATTTTATGAGACAAACGTATTTCTTAAATAAAAAAAAAATTAAAAATAAAGATAAAATTTATAAAATTAAAGTAAAATGTAGTTCTCACCTCAAAAACATAAAGTAATAATCACATAGCAATTCAACAATGAAATAAATGAAATATATGTTCTAAATTTCTAAAGCACAAAGCTACTTGAATTTATAGAGTAAGTAAATAAAAAATGTGAATTTTATACAGAAATTATTCGTTTTATTTTATTTAATTATATAATTTTCTTTTAAAAAAAATCATATCTACAAAGTAAATAAATAGTAACGTGGTCACATGGGTGTTGGAGGATAGTGTGAATGATAGGGAGATATTTGTCATCATTTGCAATTTTCAAGCATGTGTTATCTTGCTAGCTAGTTGCAAATTTGTATTTAAAAGGTCATATATATACTCCATTACTAATATTCAACGATAATTTAAATAAAAACGAAAACATGATTAGAAAATTATATTCAAACTAAAGACTTATTTATTGCTCGATATATAGACAAAACAATATAATTCAATTATAGAAATGCTCAAATTGCTCAATCCATGATAATGAAGTTTGAGAATAATAATCGTCGAGTGATGTAGGCTTCACAATTCCTGTAAGAAACAAATTAAAAAATGGGGTTCTAAGTTCGTTCTTTGTTTAACTTAGAGATGATCATCTAGCGTACCTCTTATGTTAGTTAACGATCTACATCTCCACACAGATCTGTGAGAAATAAGAGTTAATATTTCGTCACAACTCACAAGTCATATTGTGAGGATCTCATAGTTGAACACATTTACATACCAAAATGTGATATTGTTAAGTTTATCACTATCTAATCCTTTTATTAATTAACTAATGAGTCCCTAACTTAATTTTGAATGTAAATGAGCAAGGAGGGTAGTTACGAATTGGCTAAAATAATATTATATATGCAAACATTACCTATGAAGGTGTTGCATATATAATTTTGTTTTTTGTCAATACAAAATACATATTGCTAGTTACGTCACAAAATATGTTAAAGCTTATTGGTCCCACTTATAAACCATTCCATAGCCAACTCCATCAATTTTGTGGTGAATATCCTACACCTTTGGAGATTCTTCATTCTTGCTATATCCATAGTAGTATTTTTTTTATATATGTAATAAAAAACGGTGAAAAATACAAGGAACAACCCAATAACAGACACACGAAAAATGAGTATCCTGCAGAGTGGGATCACAGTCATATCTATATGTATCTGAACTCGACGAGATTATAAAATTTTTTGCATCGTCCATCCTCATAAGAGGACAAGGGTTACCAGGCACATTAATCAAAACACTAGCATAATAAGAAACTCAAGAGTTGATAATTTTAACCGCCATCATGGGAGAAACTTTGGACCTCTTGTGAATCTTGTCATTGCGTAATCTCCAAATGACATCCAACCCCATCAGAGCAATCAATCAAACTTCATAGTAGACAGCTTGATTTCTCTTCCAACGTTTGACCCAAAACAAGAACCATATCTGAAAATTGTAAGAATCATAGGCACCCGATCTGACAAAGAAAGGATAAAATTGTAAGAATCAAAGGCACCCGATTTGACAAAGAAGGAAGGCCAAATCATACCGCTCTTGCAAAATTACATTTGATGAAAGTGTGAATCACTGAGTATCCATAGCACTATTAAAGCATTTTAGATAGTCTTTTGGGTCTTTAAACCCATTGTATGTCACGAACTTTACGAGCATCTTAAGGGGGGATAGGGGAAGAAGGGTATGGCAAGTAACGGTATTACAAGTGTGGGGTATAATACGAGTAATGGGGGTAGAACACATTGTAATTGTTATGATTTTAGGTGTCTTGGGGCCAAAAGTGAATAACTATAAAAATATTTAGGACTAATATGAAAATTCTGAAACATCTTAGAGTGAATGAATTTAAGAGGTATACATATAGGACCAAATTGAACATTTGACCTTAATAATATGAGCATTTTCACTAATTAATCATGAATTCGACAAGCAACATCAAAATTTGCAGTCTCTCTTGCCTCTATTAATAGTAAGTCTCCTGGTCACAATAGCAAAAACAAATGGACAGTGAAACCTTAAACAAAAAAAAAAACACAACGGATTTTCAGTAAACTTTCAAATACCAAATCAAATTCTAATGGTTCCAACCTGATTGTTGAATTCAAATGCATCAAAGCAATACCAACACTTATATCTGAATCAATCCCAAGAGGGAATTTTTTTTTCTCTTAATTAATACATTAAATATATTTATAATTATATACTATAATCCTTTTGAGGAGGCTTTCATTTGGTTGTGTTGTGTAAATGAGAATGAAAATAGAAGAAGATCTGGGTCATGATCGTGATCGTGAGGTTGATTTCCAGACTGATGATGAAGAAAATCAAGCAGAGAGGGTTTTTGAACATTCGGGTAACGACACCGAATCTGAAATCTCTGACCATTCTTTATCATGTGACATTGATGTCGTTAATACCATATGGCCTCAGAGCTATCGGTATGTATTTCTTCTTTCTCACATTGTTTTTTTCTTTTTCTTTTCCCTTTTCCTGGTGTGAATCCAATTCATCACCTACGTACGTATAAAATTTCCAATAAAAACATTAACATGTTAACAAAATCTTTTAGAAGATTCAATAATCATGTAATTGTTAGATCAAATGGTTATTAGGTAAAAAGTTAAAATTGCTAAACTCTATTTCTTTAATCCATAGGAGAACAAATGACCACATATATAATTCCACTATGACTCGGACTCACAGTTAACCTAAGGTCATAGAACAATTGTAAACACATTGGTCAAGTTTCTGGTTTGTATGAAATAAACTGTTTCACTATGAATGTGAATGCAGGCAATCTATAGACATGTTAACAAGCGTAACACCACCCTCAGTAGAATTCCTAAGGAAAATGAATTCAACAGGGTCAAGTAGTTTTATTTCTACAGCATTCAGGAGATCTCAGATTAAGGATGATGATGATTCTGATGATTTAATTACAACCCTCATTAATCCTGAAACAAGCTCAATCACACAAGATGAGGAGCATACCTCCACAGCCACCTCCACGGGCGTTGCCGGGCCATCCCACATCTCTGACAACCTGAGATTTTCTAGCTGTGAACTGCCACCACCACAAGAGCAATCCTCATTAGCACAGTCAATCATTAATGGTGAGATGATCATCATCATCTTCATTATTAATGTGCATTATTATCTCTAATAACATAATAAAAACAGTTTTCTTTTTGGGTGTGTGAATTAAGGGACCAATATATTATGTGGGATAGGACTTCTTACAACACCGTATGCCCTAAAAGAAGGTGGGTGGTTGAGCCTTATAGCAATCTTCTTGTTTGCCATCATGTGCTGCTATACTGGCCTTTTATTGAAGAGATGCTTAGAAACTTCTCCAGGACTCCTTACTTACCCAGATATTGGACAGGCTGCTTTTGGAACACCTGGTCGCCTAGGCATTGCTGTGAGTATATTCATATACTTTAACAGATTGTATTATAATTGTAACAGATTGTGTGTGATTTCTTTTTGTGGAAGAAACACTAAGAACTATGTTTTTTCTCCAAGTGCAGCTAATTCTGTACATGGAACTATATGTAAGTACAAGTATTCATTCCTGATTCATTTGTGTTGTGATAAAATGAAATCACCTTTATTTTGAAGCATACTGATAAATAGATAGCTCTTGTTTAGGCTGCTTGTGTGGAGTTCATATTACTAATGAGTGATAACCTGCAATCACTTTTTCCCAATGCCCACTTGAGGTTCTCTGGGATCGATTTAGACACTCGTCAAGTTTTCACCATCGCTTCGGCTCTCTGTGTTCTACCGACAGTTTGCCTCAGAAACCTTAGCCTTCTTTCCTTTCTTTCAGGTTTCTTTATTAATTAACCTCACATAAGACCTTTGTTTCTTCCTCAAAACTTTGTCTAGCTGCTTATAGACGGTTTCTTTGTGTTGATTGATCAGTTGGAGGAATAGCTGCATCAGTATTGGTGACTTCTTGCTTGTTATGGGTTGGTGTGATAGACAAAGTTGGATTTCATCCAGGTGGAAAAGCTATAAACCTTTCAAACATATCTGTCTCCATTGGTCTCTATAGTTTTGGATTTTCTGGGCACTCGGTTTTTCCAAACATTTACTCTTCCATGAAGGAAGAGTCAAAATTTCCAATAGTTCTAGCAGCCAGGTAAGCCATATATATATATATATTTGAAACCAGACCATGAGTACTAAAACATTCATGTTTATGGAGGTTGTAGTTGGATCCTGATAAATACCTATGTATGTTTTTTTTCCTTTTTGCAGCTTTGGTTTTTGTTCTGTTCTTTACGCAGGAGTAGCAATATTGGGCTATTTAATGTTTGGTGACTCAGTTGAATCTCAGTTTACTTTAAACATGCCCAAAGATTTGTATGCTTCCAATATTGCAACCTGGACAACTGTATGATCATCAAAATTCAAATCTCAAGCTAATATATACAGCAATTACGTACCCACTTTGATCTTTTCCTTCAATTATATATTTTCTTATGTTCTCCTTTCAATTTATAGGTTGTGAATCCTCTGTCCAAGTATGCTATCACACTAATGCCTGTTGCATTAAGCATAGAGGAACTCTTGCCTTCTGCTAACAGAAGATGTTATTCTATGTCAGTTTTCATCAGAATAGTTTTAGTATTCTCAAACTTGTTTTTGGCTCTAGCTGTTCCTTTTTTTGGTAAGAACTCAGGAAAAGACTAATATTGTCCTAACCTATTTGAGGATTCTATGCAAAGTTTCAATTTTTAACTAATTACTATGATCAAATAGATTGTTGATTTGTTATTATATTATTCTTTTTACTGCAGGTTCTATTATGGCATTCATTGGTTCCTCAATGGCAATGCTAGTTGTAAGTTCTTTCTTTCTCCCTGTATATATATATTGCCCACTCTTCTTGTTCAAGTCATGAAGAAGTACTTAATTTTATATGTATGTATGTCTGCAATGTTTCTTCACAGGCACTTATTTACCCTTGTGCATGTTATCTTAAGCTACACCATGGTAGCTTATCAAAATTGCAGGTAGAAAATCAATTCCTCTATACATCTCTCTCTACATATATACCAAGGGTATGTTTGGATAAGGTAAATTTATGAGAAAAAGTAATAGTTGGAGGTAATTGAATTACTTTCTTTTACAATTATGATATATTTGAAAGAATAATTATCTCCAAAATTACTTTGCCTCCTAGATTTACTTTATCCAAACATGACATTAGGGTTTTTCTAATCAGTGTCTTTAAATGCAAGTTAAGAAGTCTACTTTGTATTTAAAAATATAAAAAAGAAACAGAAAGTCGAAGCAAATTTTACAAATTTTTTATTTTTCTTTTTAAGTCTATCTTTTTGTTCTTTTTCAATTTTGTATACACCTTAATCAGTAATACTCTTTGGACACTGGTTAAAAAAACCCAAAACCTCAAATAATGTTAACGTATTGAAAATATTTTATTATTATTATTTGAAAAAAAGGGTACTGCTTTAATAAATGAAATCTTCCTTTCTTGTGTTTCCCAGGTAGCAAATTGCATTTTGATTATTATAGTAGGGGCAGTGTGCTCTATTTGTGGCACATATTCTGCAGTTTCAAGAATAGCAGATAAAGGAGACTAATTGATGAAAAGAGATTTTTGACCATACACTCCTGCATCACCAGTTTTAAAAATCTGTATCTATATATATAGAGTTTTAAATTCACAGTGACAACTTTTGAAGTCAGTTAGTTATATTCGACAAGAAGCTTGCTGGTGCTGTGCAATTTGGAGATATAAACATATTGTTAGATTTTCATTAGGACTGACTGACATTTATTATACTTACATATTGATCTATGAGTTAGATCTACTAGTTTTAACTTTAGGTTTAGATTCATTTATAGAGGATTATATGATGATGTTATGTGAACAATAGAGTCAGTTAGACTCATTTGAATTCTAGATCTCTATTGAACGAGTATAGAGTATAGAAATACCCCCAAAGTGTATTTCTCTGTATTTTAGGTTATGTCTTTTTTGTTAATATCAGAGTATCTAAATTGAATTAATTGATATCCTTTAATATATTAGATTTGTCCATTATTTTTTCTTTGAAAGATATAAATCACTTCATATCAACTTGTATTTATTAAAACTTTTTATAGTCCAATTCGAACCTATTAAAAGTAGGGGTGTTCAAACTTCGGTTTGGATCGGTTTTGATATTTTTTTTAATCGAATCGAACAAATTGGATGACAACTAAAGCCATCCAATCAATCCAGTCATTTTAGGTCAACCGAACCAATCCAAACCGACTTTAATCGGTTTGGATTAGATCGGTTAATCGGTTTTCTATATATTCATTAAGTTAAAAATCTAAAAAATACAAAATATATAAAAATCTAGAAAATATAAGAAAAGATTAGAAACTGTAAATTGTGATGAAGGATTAGGGGTGTTCAAACTTCGGTTTGGATCGGTTTTGACATTTTATTTCAACCGAACCGAACAAATTGGATGACAACTAAAGCCATCCAATCAATCGAGTCTTTTTAAGCCAACCGAACCAATCCAAACCGACTTTAATCGGTTTGGATTGGATCGGTTAATCGGTTTTCTATATTCATTAATATGGTTCGCTTTGGTTCGGTCGGTTTTTGGTTTTCAAAACCATCCGAATCGAACTAATCGGTTTTCATCATTTTCCATCCAATTCAACCAATTAGATGATTGGTTTTGGTCGGTTTTGATCGGTTTGGATTGGATTGATCGATTGAGTTTGGATTGGATTCGATTTGAAGAGCCCTAATTAAAAGGATTAGAATTATGTTAATTTTTTTATATCTTTTTCGCTACATTTTTGGAATAGAAAGAATTGATGAACCTTTTAACAACCGACACAGCTAACAAAACGATGTGGTGTGTGTACTAACATGCACCATTCCTTCCCTTTTTTGGCTTGATTATAAAGTCTTAACGGTGGGGGCTTGAAGTTTACCTCGCAACCAAGTCCATCTAATCCTCTTTGTGATTATCAATCACTTTTTCTAATCCTCCATCTACCTTAACTATTATATTAGATCAAATTGACCAATTTGCCTCTCAGGGTTTTGGTCTGGTACAATTGACTAGCAAGGGCGTTTCTGGAAACTTGAGTTTGAGAGAACTAAAAATTCCTCTAGGAATATAATATTGACTTCAACATTACTCTATATACAACTAGTCGATCTATACTCTCTAATCACTGACAAAAACTAGCTAATGAGATAGATCAAAAATGGGATTAGTTGCTCAAGACATTCCAATTCTGCAAATGTCTCACTTTCAATCACCTAATTATCCAAACCAACCATTTCCCTTTCCTTACTATATATAACCTCCTTCTTTTTCCTCTGTTTTCACCATCAACAAAGTTTCATTCTTTTAGTAGTGCAAGAACTTTCAACCAAGATTCGAAAAATGGGTTCTTCTTATCTCTCCAAAAAATGCTTCTTAAGGGCTGTTTTCGCTGTGGTTTGTGCTCTATTGATATTGCCTCAGATAACACTGGCTAAGCATGCCAGTATAACCAGGCACTACAAGTTTAATGTACGTATGTGTATTGGGTTTTGGTTTTATTTAATTTATTAACTTTGTATAATAACATTTTATTAGACTTTTATTTGTTCTGTTTTTTCAGATCATACAACAAAATGTGACAAGGCTTTGCCACACAAAGAGTATTGTGACAGTGAATGGGCAGTATCCTGGGCCTCGTATCATAGCAAGAGAAGGAGACAGACTTGTTATTAAAGTGGTTAACCATGTTCAACACAATATCTCCATCCATTGGTATTAAAAAATCCCATGTTTGTTGTTAACTCTATACTTAATTTTTTTTAATTAAAAGTTAAAACATAATAATATTTCTTAACCTATGCCATGTAGGCACGGAGTTAAGCAATTAAGGAGTGGTTGGGCCGATGGGCCTGCCTACATCACACAATGTCCAATTCAAACGGGCCAAAGCTATGTGTATAACTTCACAGTGAAAGGGCAGAGAGGAACATTGTGGTGGCATGCTCATATTTCATGGCTAAGATCCACTGTTTATGGTCCCATTGTCATTCTACCCAAAAGACATGACCCTTACCCTTTCCCTCTACCCCACAAAGAAGTCCCCATCATATTGGGTATTACTATTTATTCTCAGAAACCCTTCACTCGCTATGTTTTAAAATTGAGTAGACTAATCAATTTAATCCTTAAAATATGTGAGTGCTATTATTTTAGTCCTAAAATTTTTAAAATATACTATTTAATGCTCAAAAATTTATAACTCATTGAAATTTACTCCACCGTGCTATGATGTTTATAGAGGGACTAATTTATAATAGACCAAAGTCTTATTTTGGTCCCTCATATTTGCTCAAAGTTTTGTTTTGGTCCCTCATGTTTGCTCAAGGTTCCGTTTTGGTCCCTCAAGTTTTTTTGTTCTGTTTTGGTCCCTCATGTTTGCTCAAAGTTCTGTTTTAGTCCCTCAAGTTTCCAAAAAATTCCACAATTAGGCTTTGACTCTTTTCCATCCACTTTTTCCGTTTTAAAAAAAAAAGGAAAAAAAAAACTAACTTTCATCTCTCAACAATTTTGCTATTTTTCATTAAAGTCCTTCCTTTTTGTATAAGAGTAAAAATTGTTAGGAGATGAAAGTTAGTTTTTTTTCTTTTTTTTAACAAAAAAAATGGATGAAAAACGGTTAGGCACGAACAGTGGAACGTTTTAGAAACTTGAGGGACTAAAACAGAACCAAAAAAAACTTGAGGGACCAAAATAAGACTTTAGCCTCATAATAAGTCATAAAATTTTAGGAACTAAATCAAATATTTCAAAAATTCAATAGTAAAATGGATAGTTTACTCACAGAGATAGTAAACTATCAATTTCGTCCTTTGTTATTTCAGTCTTGGGAATTTTAAAATATATGATTTAATCCCTGCAAATTTAAGACTCGTTACAATTTAGGTATTTCAGAAACTGAAATTGTACAAATTTATGGAGAAACTCACGAGTCAGGAAATTTCAAAGGTGTCAAAGACTAAAATGTCGCTGTCCTCTTTTGAAATAGGTCACTTTCAACTTTAATCTTCTAATAGTATAAAAAATTACCTTGTTGTTAGGGGATTGGTGGAACGCAGACACTGAGAATGTGATCAACCAAGCCATGCAAACAGGGTTAGCTCCTAATATCTCCGATGCTCACACCATCAATGGCCTTCCTGGTCCTCTCTACAACTGCTCAGCCAAACGTAATTCAACAATTCAAACTATCATTAATCATTATTAATTCCTTCTAATTAATGACACCTTCAAGCTAATTAACTAAATTAACTAATAATGCAGATACCTTCAAGCTAAATGTGAAGTCAGGCAAAACCTACCTTCTCCGTCTAATCAATGCTGCTTTAAACGACGAGATGTTCTTCAGTATAGCCAATCACACTCTCACCGTCGTTGAAACCGACGCCATTTACATCAAGCCTTTCAAAACGAATGTCGTTTTAATCACACCAGGCCAAACCTCCAACGTTCTTCTCACAGCGAAACCAAATCATCCAAATGCATCCTTCGTCATCGCCGCAAGACCTTACGCCACAGGTCCAGCTTCCTTCGATAACACCACCACCACAGGATTCCTCCACTACCACACCAAAACGACATCGTCGTTTTCGAATTCGAAGCTTCCTCTTCTGAAACCCTCGTTTCCGATCTTCAACGACACCGATTTCGCCATGAGATTCAACAAGAAACTTCGTAGTTTAGCGACGGCGAGATTCCCAGCGAAAGTACCAAAATCCGTTGATCGACGATTCTTCTTCACCGTCGGATTAGGGATTCTCGCTTGCTCGAAGAACGAATCGTGTCAAGGACCGAACAATACGCGAGTGGCGGCGGCGATAAACAACGTTTCGTTCGTGATGCCAAACACGGCCTTACTGCAATCGCACTTTTTCCGGCGAAGAGGGGTTTTCGCTACGGATTTTCCGGCGAACCCTCCATTTAAGTTTAATTACACTGGGACCCCGCCGAAGAATATTTTTGTGCAGAATGGTACGAAGGCGGTGGTTTTGGGATTCAATGCGAGTGTGGAAGTGGTGCTTCAAGATACGAGTATTATTGGAGCGGAAAGTCACCCACTTCATCTTCATGGGTTCAATTTCTTCATTGTGGGTCAAGGAATCGGGAATTTTGACCCGAAAAATGACCCGCCCAAATTCAATCTGGTTGACCCGGTTGAGAGGAATACTGCTGGTGTACCTTCTGGTGGATGGGTCGCTATACGCTTTCTTGCTGATAATCCAGGTTAGTTCTTCTCTACGTAAACTTCTTTTTTCACCCCCATGTGTTAGTTTTCTTTTTAATTTAATCCTTCATGTATTTATTTATTGGCCAAAGTGCACTCTTAGTCTCATAGGTCTCAATTTGGTTTCATAACTTCTTTTTTACACTTTTGATTTTATATTTTTTGCTCAGTTATCAATTTAGTCATGTGTTGCACTTTTGGTCTCTTAGATTTTGATTCACACTGTAGAATTTGTCTCATAATTTTTTGTTAAAGTTGCAGAATTGGTCTCGTGTCTTTATAAAATGTCTCACATTGTGGGACTAACGATGAGACTTTTTGCAAAAATGTATAATCAAATTGACAATAGAAAAAAGATATGGGATCATATAGGACTAATTCTGCACTTGACCAAAAGAATATGAAAGTTTAAAGATAAGATTTTAATCTATATTATCAATAAATATATAATGACTCATATAAGTATAACTCCATATACATTTTGACTATCTCATACGAATATGAGACACGATATGGATACAAACATTTTAACACGTTAAATTCTTAAAATTATATGATAGAACACATCATGTATTTATATGTATAAAAACAATTAAATATCTATAAATTTTGATGACATGTCATATGTGTCATTTTTTTCTATCGTTTATCTTGTCAAATTTGTTAAAAAACAATTTATATTTTAAAATGTATGAATTTCATATATAGTATGAGTATTGTACAAGTGTCTAACACTAACACTTGTATAACACTATCTTAAAATAAAGTGTTTGTGATTCATAACATTTTGACTTTGACTGGAAATAACTTCATATCATATATATTTATATTGTATGAAACTATATATAATGAGAAATTTGTTGTTTAAGTGATACTCATGTATCTTGTGATCACAAATTGGTTAGGTGTTTGGTTCATGCATTGCCACCTTGAAGTACACACAAGCTGGGGCTTAAAAATGGCATGGATAGTCCAAGATGGAAAGCATCGCAATCAAAAGCTCCCACCTCCACCGTCCGATCTTCCCAAATGTTAAACAAAGATCGATTGTCACCGTCCGATGCTCATTTTCTTTATCTACTTTGCTTTTTTTTTTTTGTATTATTCAAATTCTTTTTTTCTTTTAAATTTTGGCTTTGGAATGTTTAGGCTCATAAATTGTAAGCTTAAGATTTTACAGGCTCACACTGATGAGAAATGCCATTGGAGTGGGTGTTTTTTTTTTTTGTAGGTTTTAGTACTCATTTACGTCATTTTAAAATTTCTATTAGAGCATATAATTCAGTTATGGAGAGAATTGTATTTATAGTTATGACCAATAAAATTTCGTTTCACTTGAGTCCCATTTTTTTCTACATACTAGACTGGAGGAATTTTTTTCCCCTTAAATGGAAATTTATCCAATTAATTACGCTTCTAAAGAAATCTTAATTAACTTAAGATGGACTTGACAAACTGAAGATGGGTTCAATAATATCATTAATTAACTTAATAATAATTTAAAGATTTCATTTTAAACATTATATTGCTTTAATTTGTTTGAAAATTAATAGTACTAAACATTTTGATACACCAAAAGGACTAAGAAATTCATTTAATTAATTAATTTCTACAACTATCCATTAAAAGTCAAGACATTGAATGATTTAATTTAGGTCAAAACTTTATTTTGAGCCCTACATTTTGTTTTGGTCTCTATTTTTTTTTTAACATTTAATGTTTTTCAAAAGTTTTGTTTTAACTCCTAACTACTAAATGTAGTCATATTTTTTACATTTTAAGTCTAAGTGCTACAAAACTAGAGTCATCGGTTACTCTTGACAAGCTCGTTCTATGTCTAGTTGAGGTCGTCGACAAACGAGATCAAATTAGACCCCAGAATAGGACACTTATTTCATGAAATTGGTCATATTTGTTTTCTTTTAAATCTGAATGTGATGAAATCGAAACTATAGGACTTCGAGGACTTTGACTCTAATTATTGAATTTTTTTTATTTGACAGAATTCGAGGCATCATTTTGCAAATATATTCAACCAATTTTTTCAATAGCTAGAGTTAAAGTCCCTAAATAGTTTTTGTTTTTGCATCAAAATCTCTTCCTCATAGAAATAAGGAGTCAAATGCATAGAAAATTAATAGTTGGAGCCTTCAAATGGTATTTTAACCCAAATTATCGTTAAATTTTGGATGGAGAGCCCTTTTATGCTAACGGAGCAAATTTCAGTCCCTAAATTGTAACTTTTCAAACCACAGAGACTCGATCTCAAAATACCTCAAATCACAAGGACCTTCTGGGTAATTTATCCATATAAGTTTGATTGATTGAGTAGAGTCCAATTTTTTTTTTTTAAAAAAAAAAACTAATGACTTGAACTTGTTTACTCATTATTTGTTGGGTTGCTTACTCAAATTTAGAGCTTTGACTAGACTAATCCGTATTTGACTTTCGTTGTAACTATGATTAGAGAGTCTCTCAATAGAGATAACTATATTCATAAAGTTTTAAACTTAACATCTTACTTAAGGAATACTAAACTATTTACCACTTTTTTTTATAATATCACAAAAATCACAATGAAAAAACGGTGAGCTCCAATAATAGGGTAACCAACAAAACACTATTACACAATACAACACAATAAACACAGAATGTTGGGACCCACTTGATTCAACTCTTATAACAATGTTTTATTAGTACCATTACTTTTGTATAATAAAAAATGAATGCTTTATTTGATTTTAAGTATTTAAATCGCATTATCATATACTTAATCTCTATTGGGCTTATTCATTTTAAGTCCCACATGGTTGGGAATAGAAAAAGAGAGAGTGTGAAGGGTGTAATGGGGTGAAATATGAGTTTCTAAAGCATCATAACTTACATAGAAATCCTAAAGGGTGTAATGGGGTTTGGGTAGTTGTGTGTCATTTGTAAGAGAGGGTTTACAATTTTCTCCAGTCAAAAATTGTATTGGGGAAGGTTTATAATTTTGTCCGTGCAAAAATTACAAAAAGTGAAGTTTGTCCAGTGGGACCGTGGAGTAGGTCTTGAGGCACCGAATCACGTTAAAGTTTTGTGTGTGTTTTTCCGTTTCCTCTTCTTTTAATTTGTTGTGTGGGTTGTGCTTCCGCCCAACAAGTGGTATCAAAGCTAGGTTGTAGTCCAAGGTAAAAGAAGGGAGATGAAGGAGCAAGAGGAGGGTCGACCAGTCAGCAACAGAAGAAGATTCTAATGCCACGTCAAGAGAGGTTGGTTCAGACTAACTTTTGATTTCAATTCTAATTTTAAAGTTAGTTTTCTAGAATTTGGATTGGTTGTCTGTTAGACTGTCTATTGTATTGGTTGTTGGCTATTTGTGGTACTGGTTGTGGTTGTTGGTTGGTTTGATGGCGACTCTAAGTTTTGAAGTTTCGTTATTTGATGGGAGAATGGAAGTGAAATAAAAGATAAAAAGTGGACATGTTATGCGTGCAACGAGGAGAGGTTGTGCTAGTGACGAGATGTTACGTTGGCAACGAGGAGATGCTACACAAGTAAAAAGAGATGCCATGCAGGTGAAGAGATACTGTGATGATGATGTTGTGCAAGCGACGAGGAGATGTCGCATATGTGATGAGAAGATTCTGTGTTGGTGATGAGGAGTTGCTATACAAGCAATGGAGAGACGTTGTATAAGAGACGAGGTGATGCCACACATACTATTTGAGGGAGGACTAGAGTGTTCTTCGAGAATAGATGAAGATCAGAAAAGCTGAGAATGTAGAGAGGTTAACTTTTCTGATAGAGTTTGATTATGTGAGACTTTAAATGAAGGGAGGATTTGTTGGGCTTGTTCATTTTAAGTCCCACATTGTTGGGAATAGAAAAAGAGAGACTGTGAGACTTATATAAATAGGAGTAAAATATGAGCTTCTAAGGCACCACAACTTACATAGAAATCCTAAAGGGTACGTGGGGTTTGAGTAGTTATGTGTCATTTGTGAGAGATGTTTTACAATTTTCTCCAGTAAAAAATTGTATTGAGGAGGGTTTGTAATTTTTTCCGTGCAAAAATTACAAATAGTGAAGTTTGTCCCACTGGGACCGTGGAGTAGGTCTTGAGGCACCGAATCACGTTAAAGTTTTGTGTGTGTTTCTCTGTTACCTCTTCTTTTAATTGGTTGTGTGGGTTGCACTTTCGCCTAACATAATCATTATTACGGATTATAATTTAAAGGCAAAAGACCCTTTCGTGCCCCTAACGTTTGCGGTGATTTTCAGTTATGCCCCTAACGTTTCATTTGTGTCAATTGTGCCCCCAATGTGAAACTTTAGTTTCAATTATGCCATCAATTTTACTTGTGTGTCAATTTTTTGTTTTGAATTGAATATGTGGCAAGATGACTGGAAAATTAAAACATCCTTGATTTATTTTTTATCCACCGTGGCATTTTCTACGTGGATTTCCATTCTCTAAATCAAAACATTACTACCCTAAAATTTTTTTTACATCTTCATCTTCATCTTCGCAAGCCTTATACCACGTATGAAATGCCATGGTTGATAAAAAATAAATCAGGGATGTTTTATTTATCCAGTCATCTTGTCACATATTTAATTCAGAACAAAAAATTGACACATCAACATTGAGTCAAAATTGTGGACATAATTGAAACTAACGTTTCACATTGGGGGCACAACTGACACAAATGAAACATTAGGGGCATAACTGAAAATCACCGCAAACGTTAGGTGGCACGAAAGGGTCTTTTGCCAAATTTAAATAATCATAAAATATAAAGACTAATTCTAGAAAATCTAAATATAAAAATTAAATAAAATGGTAAGAATCAAATAATTAATGTTTTTTCATATATTATGTGTTGCGTTTGGTGAGGAGGACAATTGTCTTCCACAAATAAAACTATAAAAGTGACTTGTGATCTAACATATCATTAGTTTTCTAAACTATCTATTGATAGAAGACTAATCTATGTTTAATTTTAAGATTTCTTTTAACAACTTATTTGAATCCTCACCAAACTAATTGCTGAAAACTCAAGTTTAATAAGTTTTTTAAAGTTATATATATTTTTTGTCTGGAGTTTAAAGTTATATAAACCACAGCAATATATATATATACTTCTTGAATTTTTTTTGTTAAAACCTCTTTTTGGTCTTTAAATTATGGGATAAGTTTCAATTTAGTCCTAAAACTTTTCTTTATTCCATTTTTGTCACCGAACTTTCACATTTGCTCCATTTCGGTCCCCAAAATGTAATTTTGTCAAGTTTATGCTATTATCTTGACTTGGATGATTGAGATGGATCATTTCTCTCTCATATGTATCTTAATAAATGAGTTAACAACAATAAAAATAAAAATTTTCATTTTTAGTCACAAATTTTCATTTCCAATTTGTGAATAAAAATGAAAATTCATTTCTTTTTGGTCAAACTCATTTATTATAACATATATGAAAGAGAAACAATTAATTTCAATTGTCCAAGTTAGAAATGACGGCAGAAAACATAAAAATTCACATTTTAGAGATCAAAACGAAATAAATGTGAAAGTTTGAGGACTAAAATGGTTAAAATAATTTTAAGACCAAAATAAAATTTACCCCTTAATTTGAAGATCAAAATAAGTATTTGACTTTTTTTTTATAGAGATATACTTATATTTCTTGACTTTAATAAATACCAAAAAAACACTCAGTATACAAAATTAAAGGATCATTTTGTTTAAAATTTTTGTTATATTATCTAATTATCCACATTTTTGTTTTCTTTCTATCTATCTACTATCTATCTATATATATAATAATCTTATAATTTTCTGTAAATAGCAACATTTTAGAAATACCTAAAATAGCAAGGACATCGAGTGAAATTGAAGACAACGGCACCACCGTCTAGATTTATTCTTCACACGGTCATCGTCACCAATTTCTCGAACAAATCTCTCCTACATTCCCTGAATTCCGCCGCCGTCCGGAGACGCCGTCGTTTTGACGCCGGTGCCTCCACCACCATGGCCGAGAAAACGAAGCGGCGCTTCAAGTTCTCCCTTACCCTCAGCGTCGTCGTTTTGAGCATCGCCTACATTTACATCTCCACAGTCTTCGTTTTCATTGATAGGTGGTTCGGTCTCACTACGTCGCCGGGAATAATCAACACCGTCGTTTTCACGGCGTTAGCAATCATGACTGTCTTCAATTATTCCACCGTCCTATTAACAGATCCCGGTAGGGTTCCTTCCACTTATATGCCCGATGTCGATGACGTTGAAAGCCCTATTCACGAGATCAAGCGGAAGGTACCGAGTATGTGTTGTTTTTCATTATTGTTTCTTGAGAAAATTTCTGCGATTGTTTAATTTTTGTTAGCCTCTTCGTGTGGATTTCATTTTAATTTGATTTTTTTTTTAATTATTTGATTATGCCTTTAATTGTTTATTTTACCTTTCTTCCTGCATTTCTTTTGCTTAGTTGAGTTCTGTTGTCAGTAATTTGCTATCTTAATTTCATAATTACTTTATGGGTGAGCTGACCCGTAGCTAGAAATCAATTTGTGGCTCCTCCTGTTATAGTATCGATCTTTTTGAAATATTAGATTTCAGACCATTTTAACCTACACTTGTGATATGGACGCTCAAGTGCCATGCCTATGAGTTCTTTTGTTTAAACTTTAACAATGTGGTTTATTCTTCTATGACTAGATAACTAGATCAGACTTGTTTAGTGCACCTTCAGCTGGTTAACCAACCAATGTCCCAACAGATGAAATTTCATCACAACTGAATAGTGGCTTCTATAATCATCATGCAGTGGGGGAATTTAAGATTGTGTTTTTGGTTGTTAAATGTTAATTTTCACGGATTGATGGACAATCTCGCACGTTTTAGTCCTCTTATTGTTTAAACTAAGAACAAGGAAGGGTGAATAACCTTAACATGTCATAATTAATGTCAATTTCAATGCTTAAAGCTTAAAAGCACAACCTTCCATTAGCTTGAATAGTTGATCTTCGAAATAAACAATGACAGTTAAGTTGGGAGTGAAGTTATTTTAGCATGGTTGGTTTGGCTAGAGCCCAGATTTTGTCATTATCTTAATATCTTCCCATAAACCTAAATTTTCTACAGGATAAACGTTTCATTTATGAAAATATATCTAATGGGTTAATGCATAGGTTATGGTGTCAACTCATCATCCTGAATTCCCAGTGCATGATGATATTACTATATATTCAGGAAATGCACATACTTTGATGGAACTTACTGCATGGTAACCTATTTATTTATTTTTCCAGAAGTTTGTATATAATTCTTGTCTATTAAAATCTTCTTTTAATAATTTACTATCTTGATCTATTGTTAGAAGAAAAGGAAAAGATATTCTTCCTTCACCCTCCCATGTTGATAGCGGACACAACTGGCATTCATCTTATTAGCAGTTTGGTTATCCATAATCCAATGTCCATTTACACTTAGTTAGGGTGAAATAACTTCAAATATTCTATTTTTCTGTTTCATTTGAGTGACATGTTATCGGTTCATTGGTGGTTAGTTCTTACATGAATGGTTGATATGACAGAAGTTATGCCACTTTTAGCCCTATTGCTGGAAAATGCACATTCAGGTGTACTGTTATAGTATAAAGTGAAATGTAGTCAACTGACCCAATAAAGCATAAAATAAAAGATTGTCTCTATCCATTAATCAAATTGTTGTTTAAGTTCTCGTGGATTATTTTGATACTTGTATCAGAGTTTAAATCTTCTAGTGGGTTTCAGCCTGCGTGGTTGAGGGCTCACTTCTCAAGTTCTCATTGATTATTTAGCTTGCACAAGAAATTTGGGTTAGTTAAGTTTCTTAATGTCCCTGCTTTAGATAGCCTCTCCTTTCTTAATATCCTCTGTATTAGTACTCTAAATTGAACTGTTTTTTTGTATCCTTTTTTTAAATCAAGTAACCACAATGAGAGGGTTTCCAGTGGTTTCTGTCAGGTTGACATGGTTGTTAATGTTGCACTTTGGCTCCTGGCACATCGCCACACTACCAGTGGTGCAGCACTTTTCAAATGCTCATGAACTACATGGAACTTGTGAATTTCTTTTAGTCTAGTGCTTTTAGGTTCCCAGGGGAATATAGAGATGGATTAGAATTTGTTTCTCTGCTTGCAATAATTGCTATAAACATGTGCTTGTATTATAATTTTCAGCAGCACAAATCTTACCATTCATGTCATGTATCTTTGAACTGCAAGCAGGGTGGAGATTTGAGATATTGCCAAAAGTGTTGCCACTATAAGCCTCCCCGTGCACATCATTGCCGTTTTTGTAAAAGATGTATTCTGCGCATGGTATGCATGATCTAAATATTCAATCAAATTTATATTAGATTTACTGAATAATGATTAAATTGCTGTTGTTTGATTGTTAGGATCATCATTGTTTTTGGATAAATAACTGCATTGGCCATGCAAACTACAAGTTCTTCTTCCTTTGTATCATGTATGCCGTTATTACATGCATCTACTCCCTGGTATGTTTGAACCTTTCATTGTGCTCTATTTGCTTTAACTAAATATGCGGCTTGCTTAGTTCATGCTCTGCTCTCCATTGTTTCATCCCATTATGCTCCTGCATTGTTGAGTGTTGACCATCATTCTTTTTCTCCCTTCTCACTTAACTTTGTAGGTCTTGCTGGTGGGTAGTATAACTAATGACAATTTAAAGGAGGAAGAGCAAAATGGCGGCTCTTACAGAACTATATATGTAATTACCTATAGAAGGAAATGGATGTATCTTTGGTTTAAGTTGACTTGGTTCTTTGCTAATGAAATTAATTTCTTTCAGGTTGTTTCTGGGATCCTGGTGGTCTCCTTGTCCATTGCCTTAGCAGTACTCTTGGGATGGCATATCTGTTTCATCCTGCATAACAAGACCACAGTAGAGGTTAATAGAGAATACTATGTTTAGTTCAAAACTTTAATTTTAATTGAGCATTCTAGTAGTGACTTTCTCATATCGAGCAATTGTTGGCAGCATTACGAAGGAGTGAGAGCTTTGTGGCTTGCAGAGAAAGGTGGGAATATTTATGAACATCCATATGACCTCGGTCCATATGAGAATTTGACAACTGTAAGAACTTAATACTATGATCCTGCTCCTTTTTTCTTGGGTTTCTTAACCTTTTTGTCGTATCTTCGTGAATTTTTCCAAGTTCTACCTTTTTCTTTGGGGGATGTCTTTTTACTCTCTTCACTAGTTTATATGATGTGAGTTTACTTCTGTCACTTCCCTGCTTAGCCATTAGAGGAAGGATTGAATAGGCTGACATTGATTAAACTATTGTAGTACACTCGATTTATGCTACCATTGCAATTGATTTCCATGCTCTCACAATTTAAAACTAGGACTGAATTGTGACTACTGACTAGCTATAAATTCCACAGTTGTTACTGCCAAGTGTGGTGAGTTCTTTCTGTTGACATAAAGAAACATGTGATGCGAAATCCACATTTATGTAGTCCTTGGGATTTCTAGTTAAATTATGCATTAAATGATGCCTAGCTGACTTCAGTTCTTTCCACTTTTATAGTCATGCCTTTAGCATCTCCATCAATAAATAGATTATATTAAAATTGTGACTCCATTGTATTGCCATTTTCCCTTTCTTCTTTGTATAAACATCATTTGAGGTATCAGGTACCCTGTATGCTTTATGCTGATGTATGCCAGCACAACGTACTTGTTAGCAATGTGCTTGTTAGTGTCTGTATAAGACTCTGTACTGTCCTTTCTTTGGCATAGCTATATGAAATTGGCAATGAATGTCTGCACATATTTGAGTCTCTGATAAATTTTGTTGCAGGTTCTGGGGCCAAATATCCTTAGCTGGGTGTGGCCCACAACAAGTCATATTGGTTCTGGACTTAAGTTCCAAACTGCTTATGATGCCACACCGGGTGCGACGACATCCTTATGAAGTTGCAGTTTTGCCTGGTTGTGGTCATTGGTAATGTATACACATCTAACCCTAGTTTTGAAGATTGGTTTAGAATGACAATACTGAATGGTTATCTGCTGTCTACAATCCAACAATGAAAATTATATATATATTTTAATGCGAGTCATCCACAGTTGGTGAAATGTGGGTGTTTTAGAGCTGCTTGCTGCTATATAGGTAAATGTCAAGCAATTCAATATGAATGACCCTGTGGTTTTTGTATTGAACAGATTTTTTTTTCTTCCCTTGTTTTTCTCCCTCTTTCTTGTAGTGACAGAATAGGTTTTCGGTTTTCTTTCTCTTCTTGCTTCCTTTGTTCTGCTGATTGACGTTGTTGTGCACAAAAGAGAGAAGTTGTGAAACCTGGCTTATCAAACAAATGTCATGCTGAGATGACCATCCCCTTTGTGAAAAGTTGCATTAGTGTATTCTAGATTTGTAATTTTGTGTATACTGAATGAAATAATCATATGTACCATACTCTTTCTTTTATATCAATGAAAGTCAATTTCGTCTGTATTTGAATCTAAACTTGTTTTTAGTTTTAATTTATGCATGGAGGAAGCTTTTCTTTTGGCCGTGACATAGGATTTAACTTTTAATTTGTTCTTCTTTTTTCCTTGTGTAGTTTCATGTGATTTAATCTCAATTATTAAAATGGTGTTTGAGATTTTAACTTAAGGCACTAAAGCTGCCAAATTTGGTGTGAATAAATAGCGCAAGATAAGAAAAAAAAAGATGTTCACATTCAGATAATTTTTTTTTTTTTTGGGGAAACTGCATTAGAAAGACGACATTCATGTTTTAAAATATTGGATTTCAAATTATTTAACTCGGAACTACAACTTCAATTGAAGCAATCTTGTTTTTGCAATCTCTTTTTTTTTTACTCTCTGAATTTATTTTTAAAATTACGATCTAAATAGTCTATCTTTATAAGAAAAATTAAAAATTAATAAAATATACTTTTAACATTTAAAAATTAAATTATAATTTTGAGATAAATTTAATAATTAAGAAATAAGTTTTCCCTTTAAATGGCAGAATACTCAAATTTCCATTTGTTTTATATATTCATCCTCTATGTTTCTATAATTGTTTCCTTTTCATTTTAAAATATTAAATGTAATTATATTTTTTTTTAATTTTAAATTCAAATACAATAAGTCTAGCGATATAAATTATTCTTTATGAATCAATTCCAAATTTAGTTAAAGCTATCACCAAATGATGTTAATTTGGATCTTGAAAGTTTGTTCTTGTTCATGTGACAGTTAAATTAGTAAAAGACTATTATATCTTATTTAACAATGAAAAATAACACAATTCCAAACTTCATTCCCACAATTTGGATCTTTGGTACCCTGTGGTTTGAAACCTGACACTTTGGTACCCTGTGGTATTCTCCATTAACACTTTAGAGCTATTTTGTAATTTTAACTATAACAAATTTTGCAAAAATTACATATTGACCCTAAAAATTTTCAAACAAATTACAAATATTTTAAAAAAAAATTGGGGTCAATATATAATTTTTTCAAAATTTGCTATAGTTAAAATTACAAAATAGCTCCAAAAGGTACCAAAGTGTTAATGCAGAATACCACAGGGTACCAAAGTGTCAGGTTCCAAACCACAGGGTACCAAAGTGCAATAGGGTTAAACCACATGGTACCAAAATGTAATTTACCCAAAAAATTTTGTTACAATTTTGGTCTCATCATAACTTTGGCAAATGTCTCAATTTGGTCTCATAATTTCTTTTGTTGCAATTTTGGTCTCATAACTTTGGAAAAGCTTCATCGTTGGTCTCAAATTGATTTTCATCTATTATTTGCCGTTAAATTCACTTTATCTATATTTGCCACGTTATCATTCAACTCAGTATGTTAGATCATCTTTAACGGCAGAAAATGGATGGAAGTTAGCTTGAGACCAACGATTGGACGTTTTTGGAAGTTATAAGACCAGAATTACAATAAAAAAAGAAATTATGAGACCAAAATTACAACAAAAAAAATTACGAGACCAAAGACCTTCACGGCTCTTTCAACCAATTTTCTTTTCTCCGAACCAATTTGAGTATAGCTTTTCGAAATTAAAGGCTGGCAAAAGAAAATGACTCAAAACGGAGCGTCCTCGCTAGCCGCCGCCGATGAACGGAATGCGACGTTATCGTTAACATCGCGATCGTGTTGGTCACGCGCCACCGTGGCGCTAGGGTTTCAGGCGCTTGCTTTAAATGCATGGATAAGGAAGAAAGGAAAAAGTGAAGATGCGTATACCACGTTGTTCTGGGATGGGGATATCCCCAGAATTGCGAATACCATTCCCTTTTACCTTTAATTTCAATCCTTCTCTCTCTCTCTCTCTCTCTCTCTCTCTCTGTGCTCTCAAACTTCTTTAGATTCTCTGGATGGAGATTGAAGCGGATAATGAGAAGCCATCTCCTCCAAACAGGTTCGAATTCGATTACTACTACTACTTCTAGGTTTTGGAACATTGTTTCACACTTTTCTTGATCATCATTTGTTTGGCATCTTCACAATTTTAAAACCCTAAAACCTCATGTCAGGAGTGAAATTCTGAATTTCAGCTAAATTAGAAGCTTCATTTTGCTTAACTGGTCTGTATTGGGCTGCTTTGTAGTTTCATTCTGAAGGTTCAACGCAAGTTTGTTTAGTATTGTGTAAGATTTTGTAGATTGAGGTAATAAGATGCTATTGTGTTCATCTGGCTACTATAACTACAAAGGCTTTTGTTTGTATCTTCTGAAAAGTATAACAAATGCTTAAAATTTTGCAGTTTTGTGTAAACAAATCAGTTTTTTTCTTTTTTAGGTTACTTGTTTTGTTTAAATACACAGAAAATAAAAACAGAATCCATAGTCTCTGTTTTTTGTCTAATCTATTCTCTTGGTTCTGTATGATTGAACTTTTTCCTTATTACGTGAATCAGGTTAGTGACACTTGGAAATTTTGACTTTGATGACACTAAGACAACTTAGTATAATTTTTAGTCCATAGAGACAGCATATATATTATCTGAAATATCATCAGGGCATAATTCAACTTATTGGAACTTATTATTTCATTATAATGTGTTTTCTGTGTGAACTTTGAACTTTTGTAATTGTAGCCTTGTAGGTACTATTTTCTTTTCAAATCATTAAGTTAAGATGAATCCAATATGGTTTTATGCCCTGTATATGGTGTCACAGTACTGTGTTAAAGGGGTATGAGGTTCTAAAATTAGACCAAAAAAAAAAATCATTAACTTTAGCAGAATCAGGGGCATTAGGTAAGGATCTAGAACAATAATTGTTGTAGAAGATGATGAAATTTTGCAAGGTGATATCAATCTGAGCAAAACGTTGGTGAAAAAATAATGCAATGTTTATTTTCAAATTGACATGCTTCTTTTGGATTTTTTCTTTTTAATGCTTCTGATATTTGTTGAGTATATGTTCTTCAGGTACCAAATGAACGGAGTGCACAAAACAAACATTATGAATTGGAACAAGAAAAGAAAATTACAGACTGATCAACTAGATTTGCTTAGACCAAAGCACAAATGCTGGGTTAGCAGACTCCCTTCTGAACATTGCTTGAAATTCGATGAAAGTCCAGAATTAGAGAGCATGCAGTACAATCTCACAGTGAAGGGTAAAACGCATGCATCAATTGTTGATGATATTTCGGAACCTGGATCAGCCAAAGACAGCAATAGTTTTGCCGAAGATTCAGACACTGCCATGTCTGTAAATGTAGAAGCTAAGCTTGAGATAGATTGTTCAAAATCATATCTATGTGAAGATGCTGATGTACAAGCTTTAAAGAATCTTGAGGAGCAACTTCTGGCATTAGGAAGCTGTACAGAACAGGAGTTCTTGGAACATGCTAAAGACAGCAGTGAGCATTCCATAGATAAGGAATTTGAAGATTTTCTCTATACTAGTGGAGTGAATCCTAACATGTATGTCATCTCATCTGGAAGGTGGAATATGAACCAAGGTATTTACCATTTAGAGCTTTAGAAAGTTGAATATCTATTAGATTGGAATCATAGAAGCACTCAAGTTGTGTTTGATTGTGTAATTTAGAATCCCATGAAAATGCAAGTGATTTGATTATTTGGAATTCAAATTAATTGCATTTAGAACTCTTTGCTTGGGTAACTAGTATTTGTGAAATGCTTTATGCATATAAATATGTGCGTTTACCTTTGCATGTGTGGACGTCTATATGTCTGATTTGTATTGAAAATGTTACAAATTGATCCCATGCTAATTGAGGAATTTTCTGATGAAGTAATTTAAATACATACAAAAATTTTAGTATAAATTAATGATTTGGTCCCTAAAAGATGACAAAGTTCTCAATTTAGTCCTTAAAATACGAAATACGATTTAATCCTTAAAAAATACAATTAATTTGGACATTTTGATACAATATTAATTCAAATTTAGTTACAAAAATAATTTAGGAAAAAGCTTTGGTAAAGGTTTTTACCTTCTTACAATAAGGTTCCTCCCATCACATATTTGATTTACATTTTCTCTCTTTTATGATTTAGTCATGCAAAAATGTGTGTTTAATATTATCTCTCTATTATGATTAGTCAAACACAAAATTTTTGCCATTTGTCAAATATTTATTGGGAAACCTTATAGTAAATATATAAAGAACTTTACTTAATTCTTGCTCAATAATTTATTGTAATTTTAAGAATATTCAAAATTATATAAGATTTGTCATGAAATTTTGATTGATATCTTTAGAAAGAAGATCAAATTAATTATAATTGTATTTTTAAGGGGCTAAATTGAGACATTTATTATCTGTCAGAAATAAAATCATTAATTTACTTTCTTATTTTTATTAAATTGCCCGATCCCAACACACTTGTAAGAATAGTTGCTAGCATTGAGACTGCTTGAACAAAAACAAAAGTTCTTTAGTAATTTCATGGTTGACATCTACTATTTTTTTTGGTTGTAGAGGCTCAATCAAGCACAAGGACATCAACAATTGATCAAGATTTTGAGGAGTATTTTTCCATGCTTATGCTCTAGAGCAGATTATTTATATGAAGGAGGTATATGTATATATTTCTGAATTCTGAAAGTGGTTGTTGTATATGTATGTATTGTGTGTAATAATATCTTCCGAACGAGTTTCTTATCTGTTTACTTCATTAAAAATGTCTAATTCTTAACAATTTCATTTAAAAAGAAATAATTGACGCAAAGCTAATTCAAATAGGAGATTGCTGTAGAATTGCTGATTTCATAGTTGATTGGCAAGTTGTATGGATATATTTCTCTCTTTTTTCTTTCTTTTTCTTTTTATATAAAAAATGAAGTGGGGAGAGAAATAAATGAATTTGTGATTTGGCTAATGTTGCCGCGCTGGAGTATTTGGTAGTATCGCGCTATTACCCATTCAAATAAATATTTTTTTTTCCAGTAAGTTCACATTTCACAATTGCTTTTATCATACATTTTTTTAGACACATATCACCCTATTCAAAATATTTGTAACAAACAATCCAATTTCCAAACATCAAATTTTTCTCACACATCACAATATTCCTATATTTTATAGGTTAAAGTGTAAATTTATCAGATTGTAAATTAATTTTATATAATTTTTTGTTACAAATTTGGTCTCATATATTTGGGTCAAGTATAGAATTGGTCTCATATTTTTATTTTGTTATAGATTTGGTCTTATATCTTTTGGTTAAATTGTATAAATAGCCACGTATCTTTACAAAATATTTCATTGTTAGTTTCACCTTAAATTCTGTTTATATTTTCTGTTAAGTATGACATGAACAATTAACTTGAAAGAGATTTTGATCGTTTATCTTTGAAATAAGTTGGGAATTTGGTCCCTTAAGAGTAAGTTGCAACTTTCCTCTTATATCTTTCTCTTTTTTGGGTCATGATGCTTTTCCCACGTCAATTATCCATGTCACTCTTAATGAGAGAAATGAACAGAATTTAAAATGTAACTAATGATAAAACTTTTTACAAAAATATAAATTTAATTATACGAACAAAAAAATATGAGAAGGTTACACCTCACCTAAAAATATAAAATTAAATCTGCAATAAAAAAAATAATAGGACTGATTTGCAACACCAAGAAATAAGGGAATTTGTACTTTTTGACCTATCTTATTCCATAAAAAAGTGATTTCCGTGTAAGTTAACGGTGAAAGGTAACCCATGTCAAAGGGTTCTTTAGAAAACACAAAAGGGATAAGAAAAGACAATCAATCAATGACTAATTGCGTCGACTCAAGTCAACTTTGTAAACGTAATAATCACGAACTGTTGTTTTGAAACTCTAAGATAAATATACAACTAAGCTTAGAGAAACGTAGAAAACGAGTAAAATAACTTTCTGGTCCTTGATTTATGCACTCGCTGACAGATAGGTCCCTGAATTTTACCCATTGTACTAGCCGGTCCCCGAATTTTGCAAACGCTACACTAATTGGTCCCTCCATATTGGCGTTACAAAAATGCTGACGTGGCCATAAGGACGCTGATGTGTCCCGTTATGCGCTGACGTGTCCCGTTATGGTCACGTCAGCACCCGTTATGTTTTTTTTTAAAAAAAAGAGCTGCCACGTCATAAAATAGCGACACATCAGCATTTCCTCATTGTACTTATAGGTCACTGACTCATTTTTATTCCATTATTCTCAATTCCCCCTATTTTTCATCATTTTCATTCATTTTAGTCCCAAATCCTCAAAATAAAATTGTTAAGTGTCTCAAAACTTTTCCAAACATTTCAATTTAGTCCTCAAAAGTATCAAAAACACTAAAACTTAAACCCTAAACCCCAAACTCTAAACCCCTTTATTTTTAATTCCCCCTATTTTTCATCATCTTCTTTCATTTTAGTCCCAAATCCTCAAAATAAAATTGTAAAGTGTCCAAAAACTCTTCCAAACATTCCAATTTAGTCCTTAAAAGTAATAAAAACCCTAAAACATACACCTCAAACCCCAAACTCTAAACCCTAAAACCTAAACCCCAAATTCTAAACCCTAAATTCTAAACCCTAAAATTCTAAACCCCAAAAACCTAAATCCT
>QANZ01028609.1:5048-20191 GCA_003254925.1 Chamaecrista fasciculata | reverse complement strand
AAAAAAAGGGGAGTCCACCGAGGGATCAGAAATTTTAATACAAACAGTCCTCAACTCTAGAAAATCATCATCGGAAGATGAAAATAAAATCTTAGGCAACACATCCAAAAAATTAAAATCTAGATCTCCTATACAATCAAATCTACAAACAACAAACTAGAAAACTTAAAAGATACACAAGAGGCAACACACCCCCTATCCCTCTCAGAGAGATCGATCTTCATCACTGTTTTCCTCTTCAATCTTGAGTTCTACATGTAGATCTCAAGAAAAAACTACAAAATAGAAGAGATAAAACACTTTCGTAATGAAAGGGAGAAAAATTCCCCTAATGGAAGAAGAATTCGTTCCTAATGGAAGGATGAGACCTCCATAACGGAGGAAGGACTAAAAAGCATACCTATAAAATATGGAAGGGTCACCGCCGCTGGGAGAGAGACATCAGACACTACAACCCTAACACTTGGGTACTATCATAGATTTAACTTTTAAGGACCAAATTTTCAAATTTTGTAAACTATAAGGACTGATCTTAAAAAAAATAAATTACATAGATTAAATTAAAAACTTAAAATAACAGCAGGGACTAAATGATAAATTTTTCAAAAGCTAAATCATTTATCATAAAGATTCAAAAAGACTAGAACAATTAGTTCATGCATATTTCAAATGTCTAATAATTGAAAACTACTTTTGCTCTAAATTTTTTTAGTTGTAATGGCCGGACTCCGTGGTTGGCAATTGGCATGTAGGGTCATTAATTATTCAACAAAATTAACAGTTAATCAAGTAGCTAATTAGAAAGACAGAGAAAGCAAATAATAATGAAGAACTAATAATTATATAATTATCAAACACACCATGCCACTTCTTCAACACAGCTTCATATAGGTACTACATAGACAGCATATCCCAATGAGCACCAAAGGGAAGTTTATTACACTTTGAAGCAAAGCAAGCACACAACAATCACTTATTAATAATATATATATATATATATGTAGCTAGTTGCATAAGTGAATTAATTCATGCATTGATGATTGATGAAGGGGGTTGATTGATTTAATTAATTAATTAATTAAATCCCCTTGACTCCCCACGGAGGCCTTTGAAAGGTGTTCATCATGTTACCATGATGATGAGCATGATGTGGTGCACCATGACCACCATAGTTATGGCTCTCATATCTCATTTCATGATCCATCTTCATCCTCTCTCTTCCATTATGCATCATCATCATCTCATTATGACTCTCATAGTCACTCCTCTCTTCTGAGAAACCCCCATGCCCATGATGACCATAACCATGACCATGGCCTCCAGGGACATAACCATGATGGCCATGGCCATGACCTTCCCCAAAGCTACCATGATAATTCATGTTCATGCTATTGAACTGACCGTTATGATGGTTGTTTCTTGAGCCCCAAGTCTCATGATGAGACTCAAATCTCTCTTGCTCACTCCCATTGCCGTAGAAATTCTGATGTCCATGTGTTCTGTTGAACAACATGATTTCTGAAGATTCAGAATTAGAAGCTGATTAATTTGCTAAAGATGTGTATGTATATTTGTGTTGTGTTGGGATGTTGAGTTTTCTGAGAAATGAAGAGCCTTTTATAGCAAATCAATGCAGGGCATATATTTTTTTTCCTTTCCAGATTTGCCTAGTCTTTTCAGGCATATGTCTCCTCTTCAATGATGTGTTTGTTTATTGTTTTATTGATGAGTGGACAAGAGATGATTGCTTCTGAATTTATTCCTTTAGGATAAAATTAAAAATTATTGGTATCCATGGCAGTGACACCACCAGATCAACTTTCAATTCATTTACTTGCCCAGCTAATATTTGTGTATAGTAAACGAGTTGATAATTCAATCTTTACAATTTTACATTATATACTTTAGTATATGTAGATGCAATACAATTTAGTCCTTTAAAGTTATTATACAATTTTCTAGAAACTAGACTTTCAAAAATTGAATTGTTAATGTGTGAATTGGTCAATTTATATAGTTACTCTAATAATAATAATAATATACAAAGTAGAAACAAAAAAATTTTGTTGCTTTGGTTGGATTCTTTTTTTAGGGCAGAGGCATCCCATTCCTTATGTTGTGTATTGTCCACCGTCTATGTACGATTCACATTCTCCCACTACATCTAAATACGCGAATCACTTAAATCCAAACTATTAAGCCCATTCGTTGCTTCTTAGAGCCCAAGACAAAGGTAATATAAACTCATTTATTGGATCATATAATGAACTATTTTTTATTGACATTACTAATATCTTTGTTTCAATGGTTAAAAATCATGTAAAAAGAATTAAATCAAGTAGAATTCAGCTTACAATTCTCCACGTTGCTAGTTTAAAGAATAGTCGTGGCTAAAACTTAAAGAATTGGAGTTTTTCCCCCTTGTTGGTATTATCTGATAGAAATATTCCTGTTTGAAATAATCTCAAACACTAAATATGTGTACCTCTTTCAAAGATATTCAAATCTAAATTCATTGAGTTACTAATTATTGGTGAAGACATCAAATTTAGGAGACAAGAATTAACATACCCAATGAACTAAGTCCAAATAATTATGTCAGTCATGGCTGAGAGGATCTTGAGATGGCTAGCTACCAATAATTTTAATTTGAATCATAATGTAGAATTGTAGATTGTAGAGCATCCTTTGATTCAATTTTTTTATTACTCAAAATAATTATTGCACCCAAGTGGTTAGTGGTTAAACGAAGTCAAGGAATAGCACTATAGTAGTATAAAGGTCATTATGTAACAATTTGACTTGGGCTTGATTTAAATTTGAACATCAATTAAATGAATGGATCACTTTTAATATTTTAATATAGCTAAAAGTATTTAATCTTTTATGTTTTAGGTTAGATTCAATTTTATCATTTATATTTTATCTTAGTTAATTAAATGTATCCTTCCTCTAATCCTCTGAGTTTGGATGCTAATACTTTTTCAAAAATATTTTAATTTAGAATATTTTGAATTGATGAAAGGGGAAGAATGATAGAAGATTATTAGTTCTGTAGTTCATCATTTGTTATCTTCTCTTCTCCTCCTTCTATTTCCTTTTCTTCATTAATCCTCGATTCAAACATAAGTATTAATTCAATAATTACACGGAAATAAAACTCCAAATCCAAAATGAAAGTTTATGACATAAACCAGGTCATCACTCATCTTTGAGTAACTCTCAATGAATCTCCCCCCCAAAAAAATTCACATGCATGAAACTTTAGCTGTTATTTTCCACACAAAACTCATAATAAGAAAAAAGATAATTCTAATATGTTTCTGAAACTTTCATTTTGATGGAAAGTGATTCCAAAGTCTAGCCCACTACCGTTGAATGAACCATCTTAATTGAAGATTCCAAGTGAAGCAGAAATTGGATTCCTTTTGCTTTTTTACTTTGACGACATGCATGGTCCAAGGATGTACGTCTCTGCCCATTTCTTACCTTTTGGGGAAATTTAATAAGGAATTAAGGATCCACCTTTTTTTTCTTGATTGAGAGATTGATTAGAAAAACATGCTTCTCATAATTTGTCAATTCCACTTATATATGATATGTAACGTTTCTGTATTATTTGAAAGTGTAATCATTAAAAAAAAAAAAAAAAAANAAAAAAAAAAAAAAAAAAAAAAAAAAAAAAAACAAGACAAGGAAGGAATAACTCAATGGCTGGTATGTTAGAAAATTCAAAGATAAACATACAGCTATTCAAATATCTGCAATTGGAGAAATCTCTGCGCGAAAACAAGGAGTGATTAAATCAGATAAATTAAACATGTTATATACGATTCCCTCCTTGAAGATAAGGACTTCAATTTTCTTTGTGATTAGATGTTAAAGATTTAGGAAAGCAACGAATGGCTTTATTTATTTATGAGTTAATCTTTAAACATATAAAAATATCAAGTGTTTTATCTGATCTATCCAATTAACGACTATGAAAATATCAATTAAACTTAAGTAGTTAGCTATAGAGAGTTAATAATGAAGGACAATGCATGTTATTATCAAACACAACTTCAATACAGCTTCATATAGATGTTACACAGACTACATATCCCAGTGATCACCAAGGGGAAGCTTATTACAACACTTATTACACTTTGAAGCAAATCAAGCACACATGCAACAATTACATACACCTTATTAATTACTTAATCATATATATATAGATATGTAGCTAGTTGCATTGGTGAATTAATTCATGCATTATTGATGATGAAGGGCTTAATTAATTAATTAAACCCCCTTGACTCCCCACTTAGCCCTCTGAAAGATGTTGCCATGAGCATTTGGTGGTGGTGGGCAGCCATTGAATCCACCATGACTCTCATATCTCATTTCATGATTCTCATTCTCTCTCCTCTCCTCTAAGAATCCCTCATGCCCATGATGACCATGATGACCATGACCATGACCATGGCCTCCAGGGACATAGCCATGATGGCCATGGCCATGGCCATGTTGATTCATGCTCATGCTTTGGAAGTGACTGTTGTTATGGTTGTTTCTTGAGCCCCAAGTCTCCTCATGAATCTCATAGCTCTCTTCTTCTCTCCCATTGGAAAAGCATTGCTTCTGTTCAAACCCAAAGCTTCTCCTCATTTTGTTTTCTGGAGATTTGAAGAAAGAACAGGCTCTGATCCTAAATATGTATTGGGATGTTGTTGAGTTTGCTGAGAAATGAAGACCCTTTTTATAGCAATCAATGCAAGGCATATATATGTCTTTTCAGGCATATGTCTCTTCTTCAATCATGTATTTTTTTTTTTGGTCTGATTCTTCAATCATGTATTTGTTTATTTGTTTTATTGAGTGGAGAATAGATGATTGTTTCTGAATTATTATTCCTTAAGGATAAAGTCATTAATTATTGGTATCCATTGATGGCATTGACACCACCAGAACTTTCACTTCATTTACTTGCTCTGCTAATATCCTCTGCCACTTTAGGGTGTTTAATCTTTAAATTTGTCTTAAAATTACGATTTAATCATTAGATATTAGAATATACTTGTTGGTCATTTCCTTTTATAAAAATAAATTAATGAGTCTCCACAAGTAATATTTCAAAGACTGAATAGTCAACAACAAAAATTATAAATCAAAATGTATATTAATTCGTAATTTTGAGATACATTCATATATCAATAAAATATGTTTTCTCAATATATAAACAATTCAAATTTGTTGCTTTGATTCTTCTGTGAGAGAGGAGGCATCCAATTCCTTACGTCATGTCACATTCTCCCACTTCAGACAACTATGCTCTGGCTACAAATTAAATAATCCCATTAATTCTGGGCATGCTTGTAGCTTCAAGCATAAAACCTGGCCCAGTAAAACATGGGCCGGGTCGAGACTTTTTTTAAAAGCAAGTTATTTTCTTTGAGTATTATCTTATTTTTATATATTTTTAAACTTTTAATTTATATATAATAATATAAAGAGTATTATAAATGAATTTTTGTTGACTATAGTTAGAAAACAAGTTTAGATAAAGAAACTAAAACGTTCCTTTCCTCCTGCAACTGTTCCTAGTGTCTGTGATATTCTGTCAATTTCTTTAGTCACAACTGAGGGGTACATCCGTGACTATGAAGCTCTCAATTAACTGATCAAAAAGAGGACATGAGTTAAAATCACTCATTTATGTCACACCAATTTTCTCTTTTAAAAGTAAATTCCGTAAGCCAAAAACTTTTAACAAGTTCCAGTTGAATCTAAGTACCAATTCAAAAAATGGACGAAACAAAACTCCAAAATGAAGTTTATAGGACAAGGCCAACTATGAACTTGCTTTCCATTCCAGCACAAGAAAAATATGCAAACGTAGACGACTACACATTTCGTTACGCGACACCAATGAAGAAATTGGAGAGACATTTCAACGAACATAACAAAGAGTTCTTCGAAAATCCAGGAACACTCGCTATGACAGATAGACAGCTACCAAACAGTAACATCAATTAAATGTATTGCAGAAAACAGAGTCAGTATCGTCACGACTTGGGAATCAAAATAAACCAAGCAATCCGAGATTCAGATGAGGCATTCAGATTTAGCATCAATCAGGAGAAAAAAAAAATCAATAAATAAATAAATTTGTCTCCAAAGAACAAAATTTCCCAAATGGGAAAAGAAGTGCTGAACTGAGAAACTACTCTATCATCTGTATATGCCAGGGATCAGCCAAACCAATCAATACAATAGGAAAAACACTAGATACTGTTCCCTGACTCTAATTTATGTACAAAAGTCCCCACCGCCCCAGAATCAAAGAATATGTCAGAACTGTCAATGAACTCTCAAAAGAATGCCTCTCACATGAGAGGCTAAGTCATCAAAACTTCAGTCAAAGCATGCCTGCATGAAGAGTCCATTAAGCTCCACGAATTGGCAAAGCTCACAAGAGCAGCTATCATAAATTCCTTTGCAAGATCAGTGGTCTTCTCTCACGCAATTCCCAGGCAGGAGATATTTATACTTTTCTGCATTCTCCAGAAGATAAGCTGGAAGATGAACAGCAGAATAGGAATGGGGTATTGGTCCCATTTTACTAATGATTTCCTTGAAAGTATACTCCTCAGGAAGCATGTCAAACAAATCTGCCCCCTTACAGATTACATGTTGAATTCTTTTGGGATCTAAATAATGAGAGAACCTGACTCTGTCATAATGGCTGTAAGCTTTCATCTTAAAAATGAAGTCACTGATCCGACGGAAGCAAAAGCTACAATGCCAGCCGGCATCTGCCAATAGGGTATCAGACTGTCGATAATGAGCATACCTTGTCTTGCCACTCTGGTACCTGTGCACTGAAGCTCTCCAGCTGTTGTCGTCCACATGAAACTCAAACGAATATAGATAATTCTTCAACTGAAGATGAAGGACTTGAGGTATTTCATCACACCACCTCAAGAGATTGATGGTGTGAGCACTTGGTATCTCATCGACATCCGACATAATCAACAAGTCATCATCTGAAATACCAGCTATCCTGAGGAGGTGGTCCAATGCGACACGCTGATAAGCCTCTTCGACAAATGGATTTTCTCCTTTCTTAAATCTCCCACCAACAGTCCCATAAGTTAACCGGGGCTCGACAAATTTAAACTGGTCCCTAATGCTACTAAAAACAAGAGGCTTTGGCAATCCAGTGAATGTAGAATTTGACTCAAGGAGAACAAATTCTGATATGTAAGGGTACAATTCCCTCCAACGTAATGTTAGCAATTCCACCTCATTACTGAACAATACGGCATCATAAACACGCCTTGGATACTCACGGACTCCCCAGCCATGGAGTCTGCAAAGCTTCTCCATCGTCACATTTTCGTTATAGTAATGTGGCATGACATGGAAAGGCTTGGGTGGTTTTTCCCATAGCGGCCGCAAAAAGTAAGAGATTTTCTGTCCATGGATATAGATTCCCAAGATGAACATCGGGACAACAGCGAAAAGGAATATGTAGGTCTTGACATCCAAGCCACGTAATATGCAGCGGATCCTGGACATGCCTGATGCTTGACTTGATTCCTGTATATTCAAAGAACAAACATGTAAGAAAAAACACTACTTATGTATCATTAATTATGAAAGATAATGAAAATAACTTGCCAATTCACAAGTAAATTAAATAAAATCCTATTTCCAAAACTCAACTTGTTATTGTGAAGATAGATTATAAAGCCTGAGTTATTCTGCATCGAAGAAAAAAAATCGAAACACATCCTAATTCCAAGCCAAACTCAGATCACAAAAAGAGTCAACTCGAACATAAAATACAGCCTTGATAAGAAATTGAAAGATTGCACATGCTTCATGATTGTCCAACTCAACAGTGAACTGTTAACCACTGAAATTCAATCCCAGAACCCAAATTAAACCCCTAGATTTCTGAGAAGTGCGGTTGAAGTAGTGCATTAAAATGGCAAAAGATCCAAATATCCATCCGATTTGTTTTTTTTTTTCCTCAGAAACCAAGATACCCAGAACAACAGAACCAAATTTCTCTTTTTAGATGAAAAACAGAACCAAGTAGTTAAAGGGAGAAAAAGGGGAATCGAAGCCACAGTATAGATAGATCGATACATGACACAAAGAAAGTAACATTAAAAAAAAAATGAGAGAGAGAGAGAGAGAAAAAAAGATACCTGGCCACAAACATCGCCGCACAAATCATCGCTCTTCTTAGGGCAGTATTGGCCTCCAGATTCTCCCATCATCCACCACATTTTTTCGCTTACTCAATCAAGCTTAATCCCAATCAAATCCACAACTCAGAACTAAATTGAAAAACTCAATCAAAGCAGATCGGCCTTCAAATTTCAATCGAAAATCACCAGAAAGTTCGATTGCTACTCTTTCACCGATAACACACAATAGATTCGATGCTGTGAACTTTTGAGGAAGACTAATTGAAAAAACAGAAATTAGGGTACGCGCAGAGAATCTTAGAAGAGAAGGAACGCGTTGGGGTAAAAAGGAACAGAAAAAGAAGAAGGAAAAAAGCAAAGAAAGCAAGAGAAGAGAAAGAAAAGACGAAGAGGAAAATGGTAAAATATTGTGTAATGTTTAAGGGAAAACCCTTCCCTTCGTCCCCTTCGTCCTGATGATAATTGATGATATTCTTCTTCTAACGCTTTTGATTCTTCATTATGCTTTCTCCATTCATCATCACTTTATATATATATATATATATATATATAAAGATTATTTAAATAGTAATTAAATAGAGAGATGCTTTTTCACAAAAAATTCATAAAAACCGTCTCTTTTGAGTTTTGGACTTTTACAGTAAAGGACACACCATTGTCATGAGCCTCCCACTCCTAATATTACAGCGAGACTTCAGGGGTTTTTTCGTCATTTCGCTCGCGATGTATGTATGTTGTACTTGTACTCAGTCCCCACGCGCTCTCTTCAATTGAAGTCGTCTAGTCTATGGGCCTCTTCAAGTCTCAAGCAAATAATCGGACCAAATCTTACTTTGCTCTCCCAACCATTATTAGTTTTTTTAAGTTAGTCCCTTATAGATTTTTCTTTACATTTTAATCTTTCACAAATATATTTGTCATTAAATTATTAACATTAGTCTCTTTATTTAATAATTAAATAAATAATGATTTATTATTATTAATTAATAACATAATATATTAATTGATACATAAATAAATTTCATTTTTATATTAGTAAAATAAACTTATAAAGAGAAGAAAACATATTATGTAAAATCTAAAGAATATGCCAACAAAGATTGACACAGTTGCTAAGAAATCAACTCATAACCCACAAGATCGTGAGTTCAAATTCCGCTACCGATGTGAGAGCCTTGTTGGTAAGCGATTTGTAAGTATCTCTATAAGCGTTCATAAAGCCTGAAAACCTGCCCTGGCCTTGGTGAGCCTTTGGGACCCAACTCATCTAAACTTTTGATGATAAAAAAAATATAGAGAATATAAAAAAACTATTTATAATGAATATTTTTAAATATATTTATTGTATTATTAATTAATAAAATTATATTTTTAATTAATATTATCATGTATTTAATTTTATTTAAAAAGTAGATATAAAAAAACATTGGTAAAGGAAAAATAAATTGTGAAGAATTAAATTGAGAAAGACCAGATTGAACAAAATAATTTATAAAAAGGATTAAATTAAAGATTTAGTCTAAATTATCGGATAGCAATTATTCTCTTGGGATTTTCCATAATTTTCGAACGCTTCTTGGACACGTGGTGGACGTGTGGTGCTGGTGAGTTCCGGCATAGGATAGGGGGTAAAAGACGACGTCGTTTCCAAGGTAACAATAGAAAAGTAAAAAAAAAATGGTCGGTTTTTTTGGCCGTATTCAGCTGTAGCCGTTGGATTAGTCCAACGACAGTCAGAGTGGCACGATGGTCGAAGTTGTGTTGTGTGGGGCCCACAAAGCTGGATCGGGCTGTTTAAGTGGGCCCTCACCACGAGGTTGTCTCCTCTTTTTGTCCGTTTGATTCCGTGGTGGTCCCATACCTCGTCTTTTACTATCTAACGTCTCCAAACAATGCCTATATCTAATATTATAAGACTCTACGCCTCCACTCCTTTCTGATCGTCCATGTTTAAAACTATAGTCTATGAAATTAAAAATAAGAGAAAATTTATTATTTAGTCTCTCTTTCTTTACTAAGTTAACAATTTAGTCCCTTATTTATTTTACATACGTATTTGTGTGTCCGTTAGGACACGCAAAGCCCCTATTATATATATATACTCATTACTTTTTTCATTTTTGTTTTGGTAGAAATGCCATACTAATTACTAATTAATAATTACTAATTACTATACACCACTAGGCTTCCATTTGAGAAAAGTTTTTTTTAATTTTATGTTTTTTTTTCAAAATTAAAATTTAATCTATAGATATGGAGATTAAATATTTTAATTTTTAATTTTTTTAAATAATATTGATTATTTAATTATTAGAATATTGTTTATAAGAATTAAATCATTTATCTTTATAAAAGAAATAAGAATAAAAATTATGTTTTTTATATTAAAAAGTTAAATCATAATTTTATGAAAAATTTTAAAACCAAGAAATAAGTTTATTTTTATATTTTTAAAAGTTACAATATATTGATCTTCACTTCTTTTTCTTACTTATTTGTATCCATACTTGTACTTGTTTGTTCATGTCTTCTTTTTTGGGTATATATTATTGACACCCTATTTGGGTTTAAAACATATATGGTGTTTCTTACATAAATTTTTTAAAAGTATCTGAACTATATAGTTTTTAGATATGGATATACAATATGTGTGTTTGTTAAGAGTTAAATGGATAAAATAAATATCCAGTTATAAATACTATAATAATATATTAATAAATATGAATATAGTAATGATGATATTATGTATCGTGTAATATCCCCTCCATGATTAATTTTACGTTTCAATTTTGATCCATCAAATGAGTAATCAACCTAACTATCATTAAAAAAACACATGAGTGTTTACAAGTCAGTTAGATACTAAGTTAATTGTGTACTTTTCTCTTTTTTTTTTTTTAATTTTGAAATTTACGTATGACCATCCTTAATTCGTAAGATTTGAGTATACATGCCAATAGCCATGAAATAAATAAAAAGCTAGTAAGTTGTTTTGTTTTTTTTTTTGTCACAATTTGAGTAGTGGTGGAAGTTGTTGTGGTTTATTATTATTATTTTGGCAACATCAAGAAGGAGAGAAAAGGAAAGGAGTGTGGGAAGGCGTGGAAAGATTCCAATATTGCAACATTGGAAGAGTCAATTTATTAGTAAAAATAATTGAATAGAGGGAGGTTGAGTGGAAGAGTAAGAGAGTGATCCACAAAACACAAAGTGGTAGGCATATATATTATAGTCATAATAGTCATGGTCATGGACACTAAAGTGGAACACAAAACTTTTGGTTCTCAAGAAAAGTCATTGACGAGGAAATGGTCATGTAATTACTTGGTAATTGCCGCGTGATTAATTACAAGGACTAAATTTGAAAGGTTAGTAGAAAAAGTTACATCAAATTTAATTTAAGAAATATTTCATAAATAATAGTATAGGCGTGCCCATGTGACGCTTCATCATTGGTTCTCGCCGCACTGCACAGTGCAGTACAACAAAGATCCACTCCTCAAATAATAAAGGGAATGGAGGGAAAGGAAATTTTTAAGTTTTTATTTTTTATTTTGTTTGGTTATTTAAAATATTTTTATTAGAAATAATTCAAGTTTATAAAATATAATATATTTTCAGTTCAACTTGTATCATAATAACTTGAATATTATTATAAGATATTTTAAAATCCCTCTACAAATTAAGGAGCGATACTCTTAAAATTAAACAAACTCTTCCTATTTAGAACAATAGATTCTAATAGTATAAAATAAAATTTTCAATGAGTTAACAACTAGATTAACATAACCAAAGGCAGAGACAGACACGAGGAAACGAAGCGTGAGGAAGACAAGTTCGTCCTTTTCAATTTCATACGTTTCAAATAAAAAGAGCAACGACTTTTTCGTTGTCACGAATTTCTCAAACTTAGACTCACGCGTCAACTCTATTCATAACATACATCACTTTCTTTAAATTTACCATCCTCATGATAATGGTACCACTTGTTAATCACTTATTAATTGTGTTATTTATATAGAAAAATGAAAAGACTTCGTTTCAAAACAGATGTCAAGACCCGTAATTAGTTTACTCGTTATTCTTCCAGGTGTCAATTTTAATTATCCTCTTCTTTTCGGCAAGAACATATTCATGTGCTCTTTAGTGTTTGGTTCCAAAAACTAATTGTGCTTTCTAATAAAGCTTTAACTGAACCAAGAGGTTGGGCTTTCATTTATGCAAGAACGTAACATGAGACAGCGAGGCAACGTTGAAATGTTGAATAATCATTGGTCCACTAAGACTTATAGTAGAGGTTCTTTTTTATAATACTACGTACTATGGGGGCTTCTACGTAGGACTCTTGTGACATGCAATGGCCCATATTTATGCTTAAGTTTTGGGGTTTGGCCCATACTCAAAATATCACATCTTACATTATGGTTTTGTTTAGCACAGACCCAACCTCGACCAAAAATTTAATAGGGAGATGAGGAAATTCTTCCAATAATCAGAGCAACGTCAATATAAATGTATTGTTCATCATGTTTTTTTCTTTTTCTTTTTTAAAAAAAAAAGTCAGTCGAGGAATTTGCTCACTCTCTTAAAATGGAGAGGGTCACTGTGTATAAGTTTTTTTTAAAACACGTCACTGTGAATAAGTTAAAGGGTAAATTACACTTTGGTACCCTGTGGTTTGAAACTTGACACTTTGGTACCCTGTGGTATTCTCCATTAACACTTTGGTACCCTTTGGAGCTAATTTGTAATTTTAACCATAACAAATTTTGCAAAAATTACATATTGACCCCAAAAAATTTTCAAAAAATTACAAATAGGTCCCTGGATACATATTATATAGGGACTAAAATGAAAAATTTAAAATTTTTTTGGGGTCAATATGTAATTTTTGTAAAATTTATTATGGTTAAAATTACAAAATAGCTCCAAAGGGTACCAAAGTGTTAATGGAGAATACCACAGGGTACCAAAGTGTCAAGTTTCAAACCACAGGGTACCAAAGTGTAATTTACCCTAAGTTAAATGTACCATTTTGCAGCTAGAAGAAATGGATCTTAAATAAAGATTTAAGATACCGTTAACAAATTAGTTTTTTTTTAAGTGAATTATGACCGATCATAATATATTAAATTTCTTATAGTAATAAAGAGGTCGAGACCCTATTATATTTTAAGATTAGAACTAATTCAAATAAAGAATAAACAATTCTTATTTGAAATTACTTTCTGACTAATATTGGAATTGATCAATACAGTTTATATTTTTTGATACACAAGATTTTTATTAAGGTAAGTGTAGAGCATACTTATGTTACTATTATTGAATCCTCTATACTCACACAAGAAGAAGAAAGATTTTAAGAAAAAAGAGATAAACTTAAAAAGTCATGGAGATGAAATAACTTTTCATAGATTGATAGTAGAAATTACTTAACAATTACAATTGAGAAGCTAGGTTTTATAGGCAAACACTATGATAAATTTACAATACTAAAAACCTAAAAGCACCTCCTACATGATAAAGTACCCCCTACCTCATAAAACACTTTTTACACATGCAAGGACATCCATAAACTAGATTTAATTAAATCACTCACGAAAATAAAAAAGAGTACAATAAATTTACTCATAAAGAGTAAAAAGTAAATAGTCAAAATATATAGGACCGAAATTTGTTAAAGATGTTGAACATTATTACTAGGGGTGACGGGTGAGCACATATTAAAATGGTGAGCAAATTTTTAATTGAGTTGGATTCGCGGATTAAGTTTGTATATTTTTTTAAAAAATATTTTTAATTTTTATAACAAAATATATTATTATAAAATTGTGATTAATGAATAAAAAAACTTACACATAATAAAAGTTAAAAAAATATAGACTTTACATATAAAATATTATTATGAATAAGTTTTTTCTCGCGATATAATAATCCATTTAAAAACTTTTATAAATATACCTATTAGTTGACTATTAACAAATTAACAACTGTCTGTTCATAAAAAAAGTTGTTTTTATATATAATTAATATATATCATAAATTCATAATTATATATTATATTAGAGGGCTTTGCGTGTCCTAACGGGCACGCAAATATGTATGCAAAATTTGAAATAACTTAATTAAGAATATATAATAATGACATTGGTAGATCGGCCTATATAAATACATAAATAAACCGTTCAATAAAATTAAGAAAAAAGAAAAAAGAATGCAAAAAATATAAAATTTAAATTGTAAAAAAAGTTCATTTTTCTAAAGAGAACTATTTTTATAATATTACAATTGAAAACTTATCATACCAAGTTATTAATGGTAGTTATAATATTGTATAAGATTTGAAATTAAAAAAAAAAGTTAGGGCTTCAATGATAAATTGGTAACGAACATCCATGCCATGATGCCATGTTGAATATGTAATGCAGTTTTTTTTTTTAATGTAAATTGAGAATGTAGTGATAAAAATGCAATTTGGAGCCATATATTTTAATGTATTATAATGAAAATAATTTATTTTACACTACTGTATAAAAAAAAGAAGACGGTCAAAAAGAAATGGAGCTATATAATATAATATATATATTAATATACTTGGACAAAAAGGTTTAACATCATGATTATTTGGCTGTACAGTTATAGAATAACTCACAACAACTTTGTCATTAATTTTTGTTCGACCAAATAGTTTGCCATTAGCCCATTAATTTGCCTTGGGGTATCAGTTGAAGTAAGCTTAAAGTAGAGATAACCCAAATCAAATAGATAATTATTTCACACGTCACATGCGCACGAAATAATTCATCTTGATTCCTCCAATTTTTTTTGGCCATTACAAGAAAGTATATATATAAGAGACAATAATCTAATATTTGAAGAGTCTGATTAAAAAAAAGAACTGTGAAAATATCAATAAACCAAAAAAAAAAAAAAAAATAA
>QANZ01028594.1:78329-135921 GCA_003254925.1 Chamaecrista fasciculata | reverse complement strand
AAGAAATAATTATATTATAATTAAAATTTTTAAATAACATTAATAGATTCATGAGAAAAATTCTATTTCATAACACAATGTCCATAATTGTCAACATAATAAAATTATCTAAAAAGGTCTCACTCAAAACATAACTAAAATAATTCTCAAAATAACACGAAAATAATTTCTTCTACAAGAAGAGATGAAAAGTGGCAAATCTGATAAATTTCTTTTGCACTTCAATGCGACAGAGAGTTGTAGAATGACAAAGATGAAAAGTGACAAGGGTTTTGTAGATAAAGAATTAATTAGGGGTAATAAAGTCATTTTGGATGGAAAAATAATCTCATGTCATGGGATTAGACTAATCCCAGCCCCTAGGATGGGATTAAAAAATAGCTATTTTAGGAAATTATGTTATTCCTGGGAATACAATATTTTCGGGACTAATTTTCCAATCCGCGTACCGAACGCGAGATTACTCTAGTCCGGAGCTCATAATCCCGAAACTATTTTTCCAATCCGTGTATCAAACGCCTCCTCAAATTATGTGGAAGATAGATTGAAGATGTACGTGTTTACATGTACCATATGATGGTTTTTAGTTTTGAATGGTTTCTTCTGTATCATTTCATGGAATTGGATTCATAGTCTAATTACCTTAGTTCATTTAATATTTCTTCTGTATCAAACCAATACTTCAATTGACTAAAAAATATATCAGAGCCTGAAGGTCTGCTTTGGCCTTAGTGAGTCCTCGAGGCCCAACTTACCTAAACTTTTATGTACCAAAAAAAATATAGAACCAAAAATATAATAAAAAATGATACATAATCAAAATAAAGATTCAACAAAAGATGGGACCAAATCTGACCCTATAAATTCAGACCCTACCCATGATAATACAAGAGACTTGTCTTGCTTCCAAATTAAATGCCACCGTATCAACTGAAGAAATAAAAAAAAATTACTTCCATAAATATTATAATTCATCAAAAAAAAATTATTCCATGAGCTGTGAAAATATATCTTTCACCAATTAGATTATAACAGGTGTGGTTTAATGTCTTGCATTATCCGATGAATTTTTAAAGATTAAGGGAACGTTTGGTACACGGATTATTTTTTTATTCCCGAGAATCACATTCTCAGGAATAAGATTTGCAGAATTATAAAAATGTCTGTTTGGATGAGTTAAAATAATCCTAAGATTATTTTGCAATATTCCCAAAAATGTTACAATCTTGTGTTTGGTTCAACTTTGATATTCTTGGGAATGTTTAATACTTTTACAAATATGCTCTTGACTTTTTATTATCAACTAATAGTTTATGAAATGTGAAAATTCTTCAAAACAATTCATGAGAAAAATACTATATCATTAAGAAATAATTATATTATAATTAAAATTTTTAAAATAACATTAATAGATTCATGAGAAAAACACTATTTCATAACACAATGTCCATAATTCTCAACATATAAAATTATCTAAAAAAGTCTCACTCAAAACATAACTAAAATAATTCTCAAAATAACACGAAAATAATTTCTTCTACAAGAAGAGATGAAAAGTGGCAAATCTGATAAATTTCTTTTGCACTTCAAGGCAACAGAGAGTTGTAGAATGACAAAGATGAAAAGTGACAAGGGTTTTGTAGAGAAAGAATTAATTAGGGGGTAATAAAGTCATTTTGGATGGAAAAAATAATCTCATATCATGGGATTAGACTAATCTCACCCCCCTGGGGTGGGTTTAAAAAATAACTATTTTAGGAAATTATGCTATTCCTGGGAATACAATATTTCCGGGACTAATTTTTCAATCCCCGTACCAAACGCGGGATTACTCTAATCCGAAGCTCATAATTCCATAACTATTTTTCCAATCTGTGTATCAAACGTGTCCTCAAATTGTGTGGAAGATAGATTGAAGATGTACGTGTTTACATATGTGGACTTGTGGCTGCCATATGATGGTTTTGAGTTTTGAATGGTTTCTTCTGTATCATTTCAATTGGATTCATCGTCTAAATACCTTACTTCATTTAATATTTCTTCTGTATCAAACCAATACTTCAATTGACTAAAAAATATATCAGAGCCTCAAGGTCTGCTCTGGTCTTGGTGAGCCCTCGAGGCCCAACTCAGCTAAATTTTTATGTACCCAAAAAAATATAGAACCAAAAATATAATAAAAAATGATACATAATCAAAATAAAGATTCAACAAAAAGATGGGACCAAATCTGACCCTGTATTTAATTCAGACCCTACCCATGATAATACAAGAGACTTGTCTTGCATCCAAATTAAATGCCACCGTATCAACTGAAGTAAATAAAAAAAAAAATTACTTCCATAAATATTATATTTATTAAAAAAAAATTATTCCATGAGCTGTAAAAATATATCTTTCACCAATTAGATTATAACAGGTGTGGTTTAATGACTTGCATTATCCATGAGCTCATTGAAACACAAGTCGGTGTCTTTTGAAATAGAGATTTCAAAGAGAAGTAGAGAACTAACTTGACAAGAAAATCAAAGTCCTTCGATCCGATCGAGAGGACGAGTATTTGAGTCAAGAATTTGTTGATCATCTTAGAAGCTGTGAGATAGTCTCACGACTTGCTCCTTCTAAAACCCCATAGTGGATGGTGTTTTCGAAAGGAAGAGTCGAACCCTATTAGATATGGTTGGATCTATGATGAGTCAGACTGATCTTCCAACATCTTTTAAAGAGGACATGCTCTAGAAGCTGCTGACTTCACACTTAACCGTTTCGTCTAAAGGTTGAGAAGACACCATATGAGATATGGAATGGGAGGAGTCCCATAGTGTCTTGTCTCAAATTTGGGGACATTAAGTTTATGTTAAGCAATAGGCTAACGATAGACTGTCTCCCAAAACTCTCAAGTGCATATTTGTGGGATACCCCAAGGAAACGAAGGGGGTATCAAGTCTACTACCCATCTGACAACAAAGTGTTTGTAGTCAGAGGTGGATGCCTTTTAGAAAGGGATTCTTTGGTTCCAAAAGAAACAGTGGGAGTGAGATAAATCTTGAAGGAGTTCAAGATCCACAAGACACTTTAGAGGCACAGACGGAAATTAGAGAAGATCTGCAAGGTGTTGTGGAAGCTCCTTTAATAACACAAGGACAACGAAGTTCTGATAGAACACGTTCTCAATCTCAAAGATGTGGATCTTTGGTCATTGAGAGCAGGGATGTGTTGCTCTAGGAGCGTGGTGAGCCCACCACCTATCGAGAAGCTTTTATCATTGTTTTGATGAAGGCGCCAAAGGAGTTTGGCTTCTTACAAAACCCTGATAGGTCCTATGTTTACAAAAGGGTTAGTGGGAGCACATTTGCATTCTTGGTGCTGCATGTCGCTGACATGTTGCTAATTGGAAGTGACACTACAATCTTGAAGATTATGAATCTTAGATAGGTAAATCACTCTCAATGAAGGATGTAAAAGAAGCTGCCTATAAGCTAGGCATAGAGATCTATGGAGATAGTTCTCGGGGGCTTCTTAAATTGAGTCAAAAGTACGTTCTTGGATAAGATACTGAAGGGGTTCAGTATGCGAGATTTCAAGAAGGGATTCATACCGATGAATCAAGGATTGGTCCTAAGGTCAAGTCGTTTCGGGGTTAAACGATAACTCACGTGTTTTGGGTAGTCGTGATGGCTTGCTAGAGTCCGCTCTCGACTTGTGAGTCATAGAGATGACTTGCTGCCAACTTCACGTGGGGCCTGCTGGGTCACACACGAGCAGGATCCAGATGCCAAGCTGGGACACGAATTAGGGTTAATTCGTGGGTCACATTGGTGACACCGTTTAAGACATAATTGATTGTATTGGGACATGAAGTCTTGTCTTAAATAAATATCTACAGATATGATATTTGAATTGGTGGGACAAATTTAAATATATATGATAATTGTTTAAATAGATAATGGGATTAGTCTATTTACAATTATATTCCTATTTATAATATTAGGGAATAATAAATTAGATAATGTTCCTAAGAGTTAGGAAATTATTGATTTACTAAATTCACTAATATTGGGACAATAGGAAGGAGGTTGGCGCCTCATATAAAGGAATTTAATTAATAAAAATGTTTTGTTAATTAAAATCATGGCTTGAATTTGAATTCATAAATTTGATCTAGATTTCAAAGGATTGAATTAAATATATTAAAGTAATATTTTAATTCAATATTTATAGGGGAATTCGAATTCTAGGTTCAAATTGAATTAAAAATATTAGTGTAATATTTTAATTCAATAATGAATTAGAATTGAAGATTCAAAAAGATTGAGTTAAAGATATTAAGGTAATACTTTAATTCAATATTGTTGGAAAATAACAAGTTAGTTATAACTTCCTAAAAGTTACGATTGTTATTTTGATTTATTAAATTCCAATAAATTGGAAAGGGGTTGGCGCATGGAGAGGGAATATCTTGGAAGATTTGATCTTCCAATTTGATTCTCAAATATTGCAATTTGAATTCAAATTGAAATATTAAGGTAATATTTTAATTAGGAATTCAAGTCCTAAAATTATGATATAGAGATTTCATAATTTTATAATTTGATAATCCTATAATTTAGGGATTCCCTAATTATAATTATCAAAGTCCCCAAACCCTATAAATACATAAGCCTAAGTCGACTTCCATGAGAGAGGCCATGCACAAGGGAAAGTCGACTTTAGCCTAGTTCATCACAAGGGAAAAATACGATTTTTGCTCTTGGTGAGGAGAGAGAAAAATGCAACCCTAGTTTTCTAGAGAGAGAAAGTGGCGCACAACTCTAAAGGAGTTTAGGGTTTTGTGTGAGAAAGTTGTGTGGGATCAAGAATTGGATTCTTGATCATAGGCGCCAACTTGTTCTTGGAAATTCAAGAAAAGTTCTTGAATTAAAGAACACCATAGATAGAGGTCCCTAATTCACTTGGAGAAGTGAAGGAGGCTAGCACCTAGGCATCTCCAAAACTGTTCGTGTGGATCATCGGCGGAGGAAGGACACATCACATGGACTTCTAGGACACGCCCCGTACAACCAAACCGATTGAAACTCGTGAGGTATACCACTATCTAAAAGTTTTAAATTCAACTAGCGGATCCGTTCAGAAATTCTGGGCCTGGCGCGTTTATTTCGTTTAAGTTTTAATTTTATATTTCCTGCTTCCGCTGCGTTTAGGCGCCTTGAATTCCCAACATTATGTTCCCAGGAAGGAAAGTTCCAGGTTGGTTCTTCGATAGGACACGAAAAGGTTCAATAACTATTTCACCACATTCCAAGCTCTTGAGTTTCATTTTTTGCTTCATTTCTGAGGAGTATTGGGATCCCAAATCCAACATTTTCTGTGCCTGGGAGTCAATGATGATAAGAGTGTCACGGGAACTTTAATAAACAATTTTCTAAATATGGACTTCTATATTATAAGGATCCTCAAGTGTATATATACTACGCAGAATGTAGTGGGATAATAAAAGAAAGAATTGAACAAAGTAGAGCCATACATCAAAATCTCACCTTGTCATTGGAAATGTATTTTTGGGATGGACGTTCCGAAAACATAGTGCAGGTGCAAGTGTATGGGGTGCACCCAATATATGCCAAGGAGGAGATGATGATGAGGAAGAAGAAAATTGAAGAAGGAGGATGATGTAATGACGGGAGTAAGTGACTCTTATGTAAATAAATATTTTTGCTTAAAAATAAATAATATCTTACTTAAATCTTCTGCGAACTAAGGCTCCGTTTGGTACGCTTGGAGGTATGTAAAGGAAAGGGTTTTACAAGGGAAAAATTGTGAGGGAAAGGAAAAGTAGTTGATGGAATGTAAAGTAGGTAAAAATTGAAAGTGTTTGGTATAAAAAAGTAGGGGAGGAAAGTAAAATAGATATAGAAAAAAATGACAAAAATGCCCTTCCCACAACTACCACCAGACTGCCGCCGCCGCCGCCAACCACCGCCGTCCACGGTGGCTGGCGCCTCCGCCAACCGCCGTACACGGNAACACATGAAAATCTTGAAATCCGTGCCCTTTTACATTGTAAAAGCCATTTCCTGCATACCAAACGGAGCCTAAGTAAATAGTCACAATGCCAACATTGAATTATCCACTATATGAATAATTTTGCACTTAATTTGTATATCATATAAATTAATGCAACTTAGTATAATATTACTTAGATATGTTCATTACAACCTTCTCTATCATAACAAAAAAATATTTCTAAAGATTAATGACAAGTATCTGAATATATTATATACTTGATGAATAATAATTAAAAAAAATGATTTCAATCTTTTTCCATCAATATTGTATGCCAAAAGTTTAAGAGTTTAAGAACACAATTAATGTAAAATGCTGAATTTTATTCATACACTTCCTCACAAAAGTAAACCCCCCAAAAAAATAAAGAAAGTGCTAAACTAATCACAATTTATTTTCCAAAAAGCAGAAGGTGAAAAAGAAGGCATGGGAGGAAAATTACCTCTAATCCTCTATATATATTTAAGAAATAAAACAGAATGTTTATTTAAATTATTTTGTGCTTTAAAGTTTAAACATCTCCTTATTCCTCTGTGTTATATAAATGGTTTAGGAGAGATTGTTGTTGTTGCATGTGGACCAATACTCAGCAACTAGTTTAGAGAAATAAGAATTTGTCTCCATAAGCTTTGAAGGCTCTTCATATTCCACTAGTTTCCCTGCAGTAATATATGCAAAATGAGGAAACGTAAGAGAGAAAATAATGCAAAAATAACATATTGAGATGAAAAGTGGCAAAACTAAATGGGGGGATTTGGTTTTTTGGTTAATCAAAGAATTGATCATTCAAAAGATATTGTAAGCTTAAAAATCCACTTTTTTTTTCATGGAAACCCAATCTTTGAATTGGAAAACTTGCTTTTTATTTTATTTTATTTTACTTTTCATAATTTTTAGGTTCAAATATACACATAAGAATCTAAAAGAAAAAATATTATATTTCAGTCCTCAATAGATAGAGTAACTTTCAATTTAGTCCTCCAAATATCATTACTGTCAATTTAGTCCCTTACAAATAAAGCTCCTTTTAATATTATCTTTATAACCAATTTTTTTCAATGTTGATGACTAAATTAAATTATAGATAAAGCTCCTTTTAGTCTCTTAACGGAAACATCAAATTATAGATAAAATTTGACAGTTTTATATTTTCAAGGATTAAATTGCAAGTCGCTCTATCTGTCTAGCACTAAAAAGTGATTTTTCTCTAAGAATCCATCATTTTAGTTACATTGTTTATCCAAAACAAAAAAGGAGAAACAACCATATAATCAACATACCATAAGAGAGGACCATGATCATGTCACTGTCTATTACAGTTGGAACTCTGTGAGCCACAGTTATGACTGTGCATTCTGAAAACTCTTTTCTGATGATTCTTTGCAAAATTGCATCTGTTGCAGAATCAATGGAAGCTGTTGCTTCATCAAGAACAAGAATTCTGTTTCTCTTCAAAAGTACTCTTCCCAGACAAAACAATTGCCGTTGTCCTACACTCCAATTCTCTCCTTCATCACTCACTGTCCAAAATTTTCAGAATTATCATCATTCACCTATATATTATATACATGAAGCATCTCAAAATTAATCATTGAATTTTTTATTTCATTGTCAAACTTGCCAAGAATGGCTTCTATATCAGATTGTAAGCCCCAATTTCATTGATTTTAGGCTAATCAGCAAATGAACTTAAATGTGTAAAAAGTCTCCCCTATGTTTTAAGTTTAACATGTAAACCCCTGAATTTCCATTTTTGTGCACAAACCTCCTACCATCATCTAGCAATATGAAAAAGAGTAAATTAATGATTTTATCCATGAAAGATGGTAGATTTCTCAATTTAGTCCCTAAAAGATAGAATTATGAGATTTATTGCCTGAAAGGTATAGTTACAATCAATATAATCCTTTTGTTAAATATACTAACTAAAATTTAATGACAAATCTAATGTAGTTCTAAATTTTGTTAATGTTATACTTAACAATGGATGTTAACAAATTATATTAACCATTAAACTTAACAAAAGGATCAAATTGATTGCAATTACATCTTCCAGAACTATATCTTATAATTTCATCTTTCACGGATTAAATTAAAAAATTTATCATCTCTCATGGACCAAATCATTATTTTACGCTATTAAAAATTATTAGATTATGCCTACCAAAGAAATATTATTAGATTATGCCTCTTTAGCAACCATTTTGCCACAATTTGAGTGAAATATCCCGATTCCAAATATCGCTAATCGCTAGTTTACAGTAATCTGACCGGCAAAACTTCATTTGACCAGACATAATTCGTTAGTTTTTAACTGTCAAACTCAAATGTCAGAAAGGGAATTTGTGCACACAAATTGAAGTTCAAGGGTTTATATATCAAATTTGAGACATTAAGGGGACTTTTTACACATAACCTCAAGTTCAGAGAGCTTCTTGCAATTTAGCCTTGATTTTACTCACCAGAAGAGTCCAAGAGTTTTGGCAGACTGCTGATTGTTGCCTTAAGCTGGCATTTCTCTAAAGCCTGTAAACAAGAAATATTCATCAAAATTGCACTTATTGAACTTGGAGCTCATGGATGACAAAAATGAAGTTTACCTTCCATATTTCCTCATCAGAGTAAAGGCCAAGAGGGTCCAAGTTGGTTCTAATGCTACCTCTGAAAAGAGTAGGCTCTTGAGGAATAATGCTTAGTTTCATTCTCAGATCCTTCAATCCCATTGAACATATGCTAATCCCATCTATGAGAATGTCACCATTTGCAGGCTCAACTAAGCGAAACAAAGCACTTATAAGTGTGGTTTTTCCACTTCCTGTTCTTCCTACAATTCCAACTCTACTCCCTTCTTTGAAAGTACAAGTGATTCCCTTGAGGACTAATGGAGAATTTGGACGATATCTAATCTGAAATTAATGTAAAAGAAGAAAGTTATCAGATCCAATGATTCCCAAAGATATATGATTGGTTGTATTAACGTAGCAACAATCATAAAATTATAAGAAAAAAAAATTGATATTTTTTATTGAAAATCTTAACAAATTAAAGGAGCTCTTTCCACAACATAAAAATTTAAGGGGCCTTTTGTTACTTTTCAAAGTTCAGGGGGTTTTTGGCACACTGCTAAAGTTCATGCGGGGTTTGTGCATTTTAGCCAAAGATATATGATTTGTTGTATTACCTTTAGATCTTGAAGATCAATCCTACCCTTGGAAGGCCATGAAGATGGAGGCTTTCTGTCCTCCACTAGAGCAGGAGGCTCTTCTGGTATCTGAATGAACTGATTAATTCTTTCAACTGAGACAAGATAATTTGATAAGTTGCAAACCCATCTACTCAGAAAAATTTGGGTTCCTGTGAGAGCCAAAGCATATGATAGAGAAAGTCCTACAAGGCCTACACGCACAAAATACATGCCAACAATTATTAGCATGTTAACACAGAAGAATAAAGAAAGAAGAAAACCTATTTTTTTTAGCCCTTGAATTTGTCCCAAAAATTATGGTTTAGTCCCTGAAAAAATCAAACGGTATACTCATTAGTCCCTAAAAATGATGAAGAGTATACCATTCGATTCTTTCAAGGACTAAACTGTCTATTTCAGTATTCCAAGACCTAAGTTGNGGAAGTAGCACAAGCAATGAAGCTGCAGTGAAGAGTGTTAAATTCTGAAGTACTTCAATCCTCAAAATTAACCACTCTGTGGCCACATTAGAATAAAAGAATAATTTTGAATCTGTGTTCACAAGCTTTAGGTAATTATGGTAAAATCTGTCCACCATGTTGAATGCTCTCACAGACACCACTCCAAGTGATGTCTCAGAAGTGAAATTCATGACTGGAGCTTTTGTGGTTCCATTTATCCTCATTAACTCCCTTGCAGAAGCTTGATAATAACCCTTTAAGCCAAAAATTAAAAAGAATATCAAGTTACTTGTTGCATTTCAGAAGATGATATTATAAGATTTAGTCCTAAAATATGCAATTACAATCAATTTGGTCCTTTTTCTAAAACATTATTTCAAATTTAATAACAAATATGATTTTTTTTAACCTCAATCATTTTAATGTGATTTTAACAAAATTTAAAACTACTTTAGATTAGTCATTAATTTTCAACTGTTGTCATTAAAACAAAATGATCAAATTGGTTGTATTTGTATCTTTCAGAAACTAAATCATTTTATTTCATCAACCAGGGATTAAATTGAAACATTATTTGTCATCTTTCAGGGCTGAATCATTAACTTACTCAAAGATTAACAAAGTAAAAATGAAAGAGAGTGAATAGACCTGAATATAATGTGATGCTACAGTGGCTATAACAGCAACAATAAGTACTTGCCAAGTGACTGAAACCATTATCCCTATCATTGTCAGAAGTTCAATTGCGGCAGCTACTACAAAGCTGATGGCAAAAGGTACTTCAAAGTCTAAAATACTCAAATCAGATGAAGCCTGCAAGAGTCAAGATTTTGAAAACCATTCCCAAATTATTTACTTGGATTTAATCTATTAAAGACTAAAACTCTATTTTGATCTTCTAAAGATAGCTCCAATATTAATTTTGAATTTGTTTCAACACCACTAAATATTGAGTAAACTATCAACTTACTCCATGAATTATATGACTCCTGTTATTTTAGTCCTTGAATTTTTGAAATGATTGATTTAGTTTCTAAAAATTCATGATTAGTTGCAATTTAGTCCTTCGAGGGACTGAGTTGAATAGTGGTAAGGCATTCATGTAAAGAATAATGTGCAACAAGTCATGAATTTTCCGAGACAAAATCAAGCATTTCAAAAATCAAGGACTAAAATGATAATGCCCAGATAATTTGGGAACTAAATGTTAGTTTACTCATTAAATATTTAGTCTTTGAAAGATCATATTGTATCATTTTTAAACCTGTAAGAGGATGAATATGGCAAAGTGATACAAAAAATTGCAGAAATGAGGTCTTACTCGGGTGAGAATCCTTCCTACAGGGGTTGAATCAAAGAAAAGCATAGGAGCCTTGAAGATAGCATTATTGAAACTAGAGAAGAAAGAAGTAGAAGCTTTTAATCCAATTTTTGCAGCAAAGACAGATCTTAGGCTCACAAAGATGGCACTTAGAAATGAAACTATAGTGTAAACCCCAATCAACATGGCATTAGTAACTTTTGGTATTTCAATGGCTATGGCAAGCCAGAAAGTTGATGCTGCCTGCAAACCAATAAAAGCCATCTGTGCTGAAATCATCAAGCAGAAAAGCAATGATGCTTTGGGGAGAAAAATATAATCCCATAATGGCTTCCATCCAACATCACCAATCTCCTTTTCTTCTTCTTGTGTAAGTTGTACCACAGGTTGACCATCTGTTGAAATCTCCTTTATTTCTTCCAATGGCTGAACAACACTAACTGCATTCTCGGATTCTCCTCTGGTTTCGATGTTTCGATATGTTCCGGCTGATATTGATTCTCTATGGGCATTTACAAGTTCCTCAAAGGCTGTGCCTTTTGTCAGAAGGGCTTCATAACTTCCAGATTGAGTGATTTTTCCTCCCTCCATTACGAGGATTTTATCAACTTGAGAGAGAAACTCCACTTGATGAGTCACTAGAATGACTGTTTTATTTCTTAGGGTAGTCATGACACAATCCTGTAATCACAATGATAAAATCAAGATTAGTTCACTAAAATGAGGCCATTAGTTTTATCGGAGTAAACTAACATTCTAATCTCTAGATTATGTGGGCGCTATCATTTTAGTCCCTAGTTTTTCTAGAAATGTTTGGCTTAGTCCGCGAAAATTCATAACTTTTTACAAGGTAGTCCCTCCATGAACACCCTAACAATGTACAACTCAGTCCATAGACTATAGAGGGATTAAATTACAACAAGTCATGAATTTTCGAGGATTGGACTAAACATTTAAAAGAGACAAACTGTATCTTTTCTTATCCCTGGATTTTTCATAAAGCTGCAATTTAATCCCAAGATACTGGAAATGTACTTCTTGGTCTCTAATTTTTTTTTATAGATGTTGACTATTTAGTCCATATAACGGTATCTAAGGGGACTAAATAGTTTATGTTTATAAAAAAAAAATCAAAGGCCAAAAAGTGAAAGGAAATAAGAATCTGCAAGATTTTCTTGTTACATGAAACAGAATAGCAGCAGTATGTGCATCTACTGCACTGAAAGGATCATCTAAGAGGTAAATATCAGCATCATTGTACACTGCTCTAGCTAGTTGAATCCTTTGCTTTTGTCCTCCACTCATGTTAATCCCTCTTTGACCAATTTCTGTAAGATCACCATTGCTGAAAACTTTGATATCCTTATCCAAGGCACAAACTTTAATAGCATTCTCATATCTGGCTTTGTCCATTGGTTTGCCAAAGAGTATATTTTCACGAATTGTCCCACTTTGAATCCATGATGTTTGAGAAACATATGCTAGAGTTCCACCCACTTTAACCTGAATTTCATCATCATGAGAAAAAGAAAAAACACTTATGAAGTTATTGAGACTGATTTGGAATATATTTGATATGAACTTTGAGAGAATCATACACCAAAAGCTACGTCACAAAACAAAAGAGCACATAAGTTGCACAATAGAATTTACCGTAACAGAATGGCTAAAATGCACAAAACACCCCTGATTTTAGTCGGTGTGTTAAACTTTGAATAGTGACAAAAACCCTTTGAACTTTTGCCTTTATATGCAAATAACCCCTTTTGTTAAAATCTTTATTGAAAAAATAAAGAAATGTTTAGTTTCTTGGCTACTATAAATTACAACAATAGTTAACTTTAATTTTGGATTAGTATAAAATGCAACAACAATCATAAAATTATTAAAGAAAGTTTAATTTTTTTGAATGAAAATCTTAACAAAAAAGGTCTTCTGCACAAAATGTTCAGAGAGTGTTTTGCACAGCGACTAAAATTTAGGGGAGTTTTGTACATTTTAGCCTAACAAGTAACAAAATTAAACTAAACTTTTCAGATTATCAACTCACAATTCCTGAAACTTTGGGTATCTCTCCAAGAATTGCATGTACAAGGGATGATTTTCCTGCTCCAACTGGACCACAAATTGCACATTTCTGCCCCCTTTTGATTTCCAGATTCAAATTCCTCAAAGTTAGACACGTTGATTCTCGGTCCCAACTGAAATTACCATCTTGAATCTCCACAATATTAACAGAACTCTGCATTGAGTTTCTCTCAATGCCATCATCTCTTAGCTCATCATCAAGCAAAAAATTGTTAAGACGGTCAAAGGAGACCTTAACTTGGATCATAAATGAAAGACCTTCTGGAATCATTCTAACAGGTTCAGACATAGTCCTCAAAGTTGCAAGAATTGTGAATATGGTACCAGCATTTAAAGGAGCACTTTGAAATATAGCACATCCCAAGAAAACCACAGCAGAAACTACGGTAGGAGACATCCAATAGATAAATGTCCCGAATGCTCTCATAAATTGTGCCTCAGAAAGCCATTTGAATTCCTTAGCACGTAGTGTTTCTACCAAAGTCTTGAACTTTTCCTCCCAAGATTGTAACTTTATGATTTTCATACTATTTAGGATCTCTGAAGTTGATCTCAGCCGTTCATCTTGTGCAACCATAAATTCTGACTGACATTTTTGTAAGATCTTTGCAAAGGGTACATTGAGAAAGCCACATATGAGAAGAGGAACTAAACCAAGAAGAGCACCAAGACCGACAACTCCGAAAAGGACACCAATTGATAGCAAAAGTTGCAATGCATAACCCCATGTGTTATGAAACCAAAATGGGAATTCTCCCATTCTATAGGCATCAACTGCTATGTAGTTCACAATTTCCCCTGCCGAGTGCCTTGTTCTCGCTAAACTCGAAAGCTTCAATTGCTTCTTATAGATTGCCACCATTAGAGCTGTCCTCATTCTCATTCCTGACCTTCTTGAGAGAAAAAACCAATGCCTTTGAGGCAAGGATTCAAAAAACTTGCTGACAATCAGACACCCTAATATAGAAAAACCTTGTTTAAGATTTTCCTCGTCGCTTTTCGAATAGTTCACGAAAGCATAGAGAATCAAAGGAGAGACTACAACAGAAATTGTCCTGAGAAATGCCAAAAATGCTATGAGTATGTTCTCTTTGAAGTACACTCTTGCTATAGACCAAATAACCAAGTTTTTGGTATTTTTGTTACTGTAATTCCTATCCCTTAAAAGGGAATCCCATGCATCAGAAAACTTTTGGAATGCTAAATCAGCTTCATCTTCAGGTACAAGAGAAGGGATATCTTCAAGATCTAGTGGCTTTGAATAACCCAATTTGAGTAAGGAATTGACCCAAGAGAAAGTCAATTTGCTGAGAATATTGGCATGAGATAGTTCTGTTTGTTTATTATTTTCAACCTTTCCAATTAAAAGAGGCTCTGATAATTTGGTATCCTGGGTGCTTTTAGTTGCAAAACAAAGGCTTTGGATGGCACAGAAAACAAGTAAAAAATGCACAGGCCACTGAATCATATCAAGTACTTCAATTGTATGCTCTTTGAACAGAACTTCAATATTGAGAGATGTAATCAGTGTACATGAAGAGACATACCAGATGGATTTTAGGATTCTTATGCATTTAGATCTCTGAATATGCAAAGAAATTGTTAAAGAAATCCAAATTAGTCCTCTGAAAAAATCAACTAACCACCCCAGATGCCTAAAGTCTTCAGATTTGTCTACAAGGTTCCACAAGACATTGGTGAAATATGCTATGCTTATAAGAGCACACAGAGCTGAGACAAATGAAGAAACCCATTTCTTTCTATGGCTGCCATTTTCATGGTTTTTCAGGACCAAACTGCATAGAAAAGATATGCAGAAAGCACAGAGAAAAAGAAAATTCACAATGTCTACTATGCTCCTTTGGGTGCAGAAGGAAGTCAGATCAAAATCTCTCAGACAAATCCATGTGAAATCCCCTGAATAAACAAAAAAATGCTCAGAAAGAGATGGCATGGTCTGAATTCAAACAAGAGTAATCTGTTTTTCATTTTATCAAACATCTTACAGACATAGGAGTTCTTTCATAACATAATGGTACAAAATATGTGACAATCTATCAAAAAAAAATCATTGAAGAAACAAAAAATAATGGGATAATTAATGTGTAGTATTTACCTTTTGAACTCCAAAAGTTGGCCATTTTGGCAGCTTCAGTAGTTGTATTATCAGAAAGTGTTCACCAGAGAACTAATATAACCCCTTGTGGTTTAAATTGCTCACTTCATTCTCACATTAGACAATCTTTACTTCATTGTCAACTTTTTTAACCTTTTGTTAACTTTTCTTCCTTGTTGTCACTTTCTTTTTGTTTTGTTTCGGTTTGTTAACCTGTTGTTTTTCTAGATGAATGTCCATCACACGCACGCCTCTGGTTATGTTATATATTAGGATGATTAAAATATTTAGGGTAAATTACACTTTGGTACCCTGTGGTTTGACCCTATTTCACTTTGGTATCCTGTGGTTTGAAACCTGACACTTTGGTACCCTGTGGTATTCTCCATTAACACTTTGGTACCTTGGGAGCTATTTTATAATTTTAACCATAACAAATTTTGCAAAAATTACATATTGACCCCAAAAAATTTTCAAAAAATTACAAATAAGTCCCTTAATACATATTATCTAGGGACTAAAATGGAAACTTTAAACTTTTTTTGGAGAATATCACAGGGTACCAAAGTGTCAGGTTTCAAACCATAGGGTACTAAAGTGAAATAGGGTCAAACCATAGGGTACCAAAGTGTAATTTGCCNATTGACCCCAAAAATTTTCAAAAAATTACAAATAAGTCCCTTAATACATATTATCTAGGGACTAAAATGAAAAATTAAAAAAAATTTGTGGTCAATATGTAATTTTTGCAAAATTTGTTATGGTTAAAATTACAAAATAACTCCCAAGGGTACCAAAGTGTTAATGGAAAATACCACAAGGTACCAAAGTGAAATAGGGTCAAACCACATGATACCAAAATGTAATTTACCCTAATAATTAATATATCTCATCTTAGGTAACTATAAATGCTTATTTTTCACTTGATTACAGGTAAGGGTCTTTTAATTTCTCTTGGCTTACTCCACAAATCTTAATATAATTTAGGGTAAATTATACAGAAAGTTCACGTGGTTTAAAAAGTTGCAAAAAAGATTTGTGGTTTGCTCCGTTAACAAAAAAAGGTCCTGAGATATATTTTCGTCTAACATTTGACATAAATCTTGGTTAAAATACTATTTTAAGACCCTAACNGAGTTATATTTTATGGGAAAAGTAATTTTCTTTCTTTTTATTTTTATTTTGTTTGCCAAAATCTATAGTTTCTTTTTGAGAGATTAATTTAGGTTTGGTGTTCTTTGGATTTAACTCTCACAAAGCTCTCCACAGAAATTGAAGGAAAAAAAAAAAGAAAAATATTTTCTAAAATGCTTGATAAGTTTAAGCTCAGCCGCTAATAAACTAAAGTTTACTTTACAGAAATTAAAATTTGATGCATTCGTGACATAGTTATTAAAATAATCTTGATTTAAGTTTTAAAATTTTAAGAGTTTATGATCTTAATTATTTAAACAAATTGATTTAGATCTTAAGTAAAATCTAAATTTATTAAGATCTCGCTTAGATCTCCATTTTATATATATAATCTTGCAATCTTACATCTCATTGATTTTACAACTTCGATATGAGAATTTTGACAAATCTTAAATAATTTTATGCTTATAAATAATAGGGTAAATTCTACTTTGGTACCCTGTGATTTGACCCTGTTTCACTTTGGTACCCTGTGGTTTGAAACTTGACACTTTGGTACCCTGTGGTATTCTCCATTAACACTTTGGTACCCTTTGGACCTATTTTGTAATTTTAACCATAATAAATTTTACAAAAATTACATATTGACCCCAAAAAAATTTTAAATTTTTCATTTTAGTCCCTATATAATATGTATCCAGGGATCTATTTGTAATTTTTTGAAAATTTTTTGGGGTCATTATGTAATTTTTGCAAAATTTGTTATGGTTAAAATTACAAAATAGCTCCAAATGGTACCAAAGTGTTAATGGAGAATACCACAAGGTACCAAAGTGTCAAGTTTCAAACCACAGGGTACCAAAGTGAAATAGGGTCAAACCACAGGGTACCAAAGTGTAATTTACCCTAAATAATATAATGACAAATGAATATGTTTTGATGTATTCAAATTAATTGATAGACATATGGTCTTAAAATTGTATTGTTTATACAAGATAAACTCTTATGATTTTGTAATCTAAGCTTACGATCTGATTTTACACCATCTTTCATTTCTTTGTACTAAATTAGGGTATCCAACGTCGAGAAGAGTGCATTTTTTCACCGCGGATCTTCCACTTACGGGGTAAACAGTTAGTCAAATAATGTCTTTTATATTTAAAGGTAGGATTCAAACTCTCACTATTTAATTAAGAGATCAAGCTAACTGAAAAAATAATTTATTTCAAGACTTTTCAAAGTTTAGGTGAATTGGTTAATTCCACTATTTAAAAGATCATTGAATAAAGATTTTGGATTTAAACTTAGATATCATTATATTTAGGCAAAAGTGTAAATTTGGTCCCCATATTTTTTATTCAGTTTTCAATTTAGTCTCTTAATTTTATGTGTATTATTTAGTCTCTTAATTTTTGTTGTACTTTTAGTCTCATATTTTTGGGTCAGATGCAAAATTAATCCCATGTCTTTTTCTTTTTGTTATAGCTTTAGTCTCATATCTTTGGGTCGGGTGCAGAGTTTATTTTATATCTTTGAGTCAAGTAGAACTAACAAATGAACATTTTGCAAATATATGGATCCAATTATGCAACCTGACTACAAGATATGGGACCAAATCTACAGGAAAAAATATATGAGACAAATTCTTCACTTGACTAAAAAATATAGAATCATTCAAAAAATATTGAGAATCAAAATAAAGATTGAGCAAAAGATGAGACCAAATCTGACCCTGTATTTAATTCAGATCCTACCCATAATATATAATACAAGAGACTTGTCTTGCATCCAAATTAAATGCCACCATATCAACTGAAGTAAACAAAAAAAAATACTTCCATAAATACTATGATTCATTAAAAAAAAAAAAAGAATTATTCCATGAGCTGTGAAAATATATCTTTCACCTAGATTATAACAGGTGTGGTTTATTGTCTTGCATTATCCGATGAATTTTTAAAGATTAAAATTGTGTGGAAGATAGATTGAAGATGTACGTGTTTACATATGTGGACTTGTGGCTGCCATATGATGGTTTCAGTTTTGAATGGTTTCTTCTGTATCATTTCATGGAATTGGATTCATCGTCTAATTACCTTACTTCATTTAATATTTTTTTTTAATTTTTTATACAAATAAATCTCAAGGATATATACTTATTAAGAAAATCTTTAAAATTATATTCACTTTGACACGAGAAATTTGTATTATTATTATTATTATTATTATTATTATTATTATTATTATTATTATTATTATTATTATAATGGATGTGTTAGCAATTATTCTTTCGGTTTGGCATATTCTAATTAGAAACAAAAATTAATAATGGATTTCTTTTTTGATGCCCTGTAGCATATAAATAGCTTTCTTTTTTATGTCCTGTAGCATATAAATAGTTAGAAATCGTCTTTGTCGCATCAGTAGAATGTACGATGATTTTTTTTTAGGGTCTTTCTAATATGTGTCTTTATGATTGGTTAAGTAAGTTTTTCAAACATTAAAAATTATCTTTTAAATGAATTTTTCTAGATTTTAAGATATAAAATGTTCTACTAACCAATCAGAAGAAACCTTAAAATGTGCTTTAAGGGCACATATTAGATAAATATTTTTTGGCAAAATATCCTTTCGTGCCCTTAAAGTTTGCGGTGATTTTAAGTTATGCCCCTAACGTTTCATTTGTGTCAGTTGTGTCCCCAATGTGAAACGTTAGTTTCAATTATGCCCCCATTTCAATCATCCACCAAAAAAAACACCATTTTCGCACGATTTGAGCTCGATTTTGATCAGATTTCATATGGGTTTTAATTTTCGGGCATCACAAACTTGGTTCCTTAGATCAATTTCAAAGATTAAGTTCAAAATAGCCCCAAATCCAAAGAAAATCAGACCCGATTAACCCCAAAAATGACCAAAACGAAATGCAGCAAACGAAGCATTTTTCTCAAAATTTCCATGTGCAAAATGATCCTTAGGAGCCGAAAATGAGTACCCATAAACTCATTTATCAAAACAAACTGAAAAGAACACGGATCGAAGCTCAAAAGTTCCGAAAAACGATACGTACACTAATGAGGGTGGGGGCATAATTGAAACTAACGTTTCACATTGGGGGCACAACTGACACAAATGAAATGTTAGAGGCATAACTAAAAGTCACCGTAAATGTTAGGGGTACGAAATGATATTTTGCCATTTTTTTTTTATGCTATGTTCTTTTAGAATAATGGACAATGATATATCGATGTTGATGGGGTTGAAATGACATTTTGGTTTAAAATATGTTTTAAAATAACAATAAATGTGCTTGACAGCTTGGGGTCTTTTTTGGCCTGAACAGCGTGCATGGGTTATACTTTTTCCTTTCTTGAAAGAAAAGAACATGATTTCTGATTGAATTGTTCTCTCACTAAAAGATCACTGTATTTAAGGAAGAGTACTATATTTTATGCCAGATATGACAATTTATAATTTAGTCTTTTAAAGTAAGATATTTTGTTAATTAATTAAGCCATTAAATTAGAGGAAACCTACTATTTGCTCCCTCATTTTCACAGTTTTAACTATTTGGTCCCTATATTTTTGAAATAGACTATTTGGTCCCTCAAAAATTAGAAATGTTAACTTGTTAGTCCCTGTAGTCTATCTCTATTACCAACGCTGATAACTTAGCCATTAAGTGTACATATAACATGGTAAATGTCACATATTTAACTATTTGGGACTACCTAGGCTTTGGGATGTAGGAATAATTCAATAATTTATGCCTTTGAGATGTAGGAATAATCCAATATTTGTATTACATGCTTTGGGACCACCATAACTTAGCCATTAAGTGTACATGTAACATGTAATACAAATATTTGGTCAACTCAATTTTAGGCTAGTTTAATTGTGTTTGTTGGTCCGGTTCGATTAGTTTAGGTGATTAGGATGTCAAAGTGACATTTAGTGATGTCATGTAAACATTTAATGTCTGATAGTTGACGATTATGATAAATGAGGGACTGAAAGTTCACAATTATGATAAATGAGGGACTAAATAGTTCACAATTAATAAATGAGGGACTGGTCTGAATAGTCCATTTCAATAAATGAGGGACTAAATCATTGACTCAGTTAAAAAAAAAGAGGAATCAAATAGTAAGTTTCCTCGTTAAATTATGAATGGAATCTGGATCTGCCTCTTTTTTATGATATATTTTATTCAAATTGATGATAGCTAGAGAGATTGAAAGTTAAAGTTGCATATGTTGTAGTGATGTATTTTTTTTTGATAGCATGAAAAATGATGTAAACATAAGAAAACAAAAACAAGCTAAAGACGACGAAGCAACTAGCCCCTAAATCTCTAACCTCATCAAAAAAGAGTCAGAATTAGAAATATTACAACTAAACATAGAAAAATAGTAAGAGACATAAGAGTTAATGATCTTGATAGCTGCAACTGGTGACACCTTGGCACATTTCCAAACTCTCTCATTATGAAGCATCCAAATGACATTAAGCGTCACAAGAATGGTCAACCAAACCTCATAGTAACGAGACAGATTCCTCTTCCACCTCTTTATTCAGCTGTAGAGCCACCTCTAAAACACTAGAACATTTAAATCTGACGTGATGGAGATAAATAACCTAAACCTGGTGGCTCTAGCAAAATTACACGTGAGGAAATGTGATGATGTATTATTTGTCCTTGTGGGCAATCATAATAGTATTACAACTTGTCAAGCGTGAAGTTATCATGATTTTATCTTGCGTTGAAGTGAGTGACACAGCTTCTTGTTTGTGTCGGTCTATCATATATATATATATATGATGATATGATGTGTGGATTAAGACAAATTACATTTATACTTTGTACTGTCGAATTTAAAAATTTCAATCTTCAAATTTTATATTTTGATTAATATTATTTTTTATATAAATTTTATTTAATAAATTAACAATAAATTCTATGTTAATTATTTTCAATTTAAATCAAAATTTAAGTTTTTTACAAGTTTACATCACATGTTATAAAAGAAAGGTTAAATATTCAAATTGGTCCTTATCTCAAAGTTTATTTTAGTCATTTGTTTGACCGTGAAACAAACGACTCACTTTTCGGACTCGATCTGACCTTGTTTTCTTATGCCCCCCACTAGATAGAGAATTACTTGTCAAAAGTAACTTGTAACTTTAGACTCGTTGCATACGAACTTGAAACAACAGAGGAATAACAATATTCAGAAATTTGAGACCAAAATGTTCTCATTATATAAATATATAGGACCAATTCAAATATTTTCAAAGATAAAGGACCAAAATGAACTTTAAAGTAAATATATAGAACCCATTTGATCATTCGAAAACATAAAAAAATACAAATATATACCTTTATCAAGTGTTGTCTCTTAACTATTAATAGACATATATTTTGAAAAGATATAATAACTATTAAATAGTTTTTTTTTTTTTTTATTTAGGAGAACAACTTACATAAAACAGGAGTTATAGCCTGTTACACTACCCTGCATAAAATAAAAGTAACTATTATCCACGGTGGTGAGTGTGTGCGAGAAAACAAGACCTATATATTACTAAGATGAAAGTATGGATTGACACGGAGACAGGACACTGAAAAGATATAATTATATAAATAATTAAAAATTCATAAATATATGTCGTTTCGTATGATTTTAAGAATATGACGTGTCAATGTGTTTGTGTCTGTGCTGTGTCCCGTGTCCGTGTCAGTGTCAATGTTTCATAAATTATAAAATAAAAAAAGTAAATTCACAATTTCTCTTGTACTTTGCAGAAGGAAGTTAGATCAAAATCTGTGACGCAAATCCATGTCAAATCCACTAAATATACCGTCAAACTCTGTTAACACCCATCTAAACAAAAAAGAAAATTATTGTTTTATCAAGTTTGATAAAGAGTTAAAGACAAGATATGACCTGAATTCAAAGAAGGGTAATCTGATTTTCATATCACCAAACATCTTACAGAAATAGGAACTCTTTTGGAACATAATGGTATTTTTTTATGGTAAATTATATAGAAGGTAAATTATATAGAAGGTCCATGTGGTTTAAAGTATTTTGAGATCAAGTTCCTGTAGTTTGAAAAATTATAATTTAGGTATTGGAGTTTTCTCCATTAGGAGAAAAGGGCCTCTGTCTAAAATTAACGAAAACTAGGGTTAAAATATCATTTTAAGATCTTAAGTATTAATTTTTTATGCATTTCACTTTTTCTTGTTACGAGGGAGGCACTTTGATGAAAAACAAAAAAATTTCAAGGACTTTGACTCTAGTTATTTAAATTTTTTCTAATTTGATAGAATTCGAGAGATCCTTTTGCAATTATATTTAACCAATTTTTCAATAGTTAAAGTCAAAGTCTCTGAAAATTTTCTATTTTTGCATTAAAATTCCTTCTTGATAGAAACAAGGAATTAAATACGTAAAAATTAATAGCTAAGGTCTTAAAATGATATTTTAGCCCAAATTTTAAATGTAATGTATTCATTTGAATTATGTATATATTGCATTTTCTGCCTCTTATAGTTATAACCCTAAAAAAAAATGAGTAAATTGTGAATTTCCATTGTACTTTGCAGAAGGAAGTTAGATTAAAATCTGTGACGCAAATCCATGTCAAATCCACTAAATATCCAATCAAACTCTGTTAACACCCATATAAACTATTGTAGAAAAAACTGGACCGGACCGGCCGGTTCAACTGGCGAACCAGTGAATCGGACACCAGTCCGGTCTGGAAAAAATAAAATACCGGCCTGTAGTTGACCCGGTGGTGAACCGGGTCTAACCGGTTGACCCAAAAATATTTGAAAAAATTAAAAAAAAAAATTAATTATTTGACACTTATTATATGTGATGGACATATGGTTATGTTTAATTTTTACTTTAAATTTAAATTATTGTAATATATCAATATGTATTTGATGAATATGTATTTGAAAATGTATTTTTTAAGTAAACCGGCTCAACCGGTTGAACCAGTGACCCAGCGGTTGAACCAGTGAACCAGTGACCCGAGCCTTTCAACGGGTCAATGACCAATCCGGTTTTTTGCACTATGATATAAAGAAAAAAAAATCATTGTTTTATCAAGTTTGATCGATGAAGACAAGATATGGCCTGAATTCAAAGAAGAGTAATCTGATTTTTCATATCACCAAAAGTCTTGCAAAATTAGGAACTCTTTTGGAACATCATGGTAATTTTTTTTTTTTTTTTTGGCTAAATTACACATAAGATCCATGTGGTTTAGGGTATTTTGAAATTGAATCCCTATGGTTTGAAAAGTTACAGTTTACGGACAGGGGTTTTCTCCGTTAGGAGAAAAGGGCCCTCCGTCCAAAATTAACAAAAATTATGACTAAAATATTATTTTAAGACTTTAACTATTAATTTTTTATGCATTTGACTCCTTGTTTTTATGACGGCGGCACTTTAATATAAAAATAGAAAATTTTCAAGGACTTTAACTCTAGCTATTTAGATTTTTTCTGATTTGACAGAATTCGAAGGATCCTTTTGCAATTATATTCAACCATTTTTTCAATAGCTAGAGTCAAAGTCTAAGAAATTTTTCTATTTTTGCAACAAAATCCCTCCCTCATAGAAACAAGGACTCAAATGCATAGAAAATTAATAGTTAGGATCTTAAAATGGTATTTTAGCCCATATTTTTGTTAAATTTTGAACGGAAGGCCCTTTTCTACTAACGGAGCAAACCTCAGTCCCTAAATTGTAACTTTTCAAACCACAAAGATCCGATTTCGAAAGACCCCAAATTACAGGGACCTTATGTGTAATTTACCTATTTTTATAAAAAAAAAAGTACAATCCATCAAAAATATTATTGGAGAAGCAAAAAAAAAAAAAGAGTAAACTAAAGTGCGGGATACCTTTAGAAATTCTAAAGTGGGCCATTTTGGGAGCTTCAGTGGTTTTAATGTTTTATAATTAACATAGTCAGTCTTCATCATCAACCTCTCTTCAACCTTTTGTTATTTTTTCTTTCCATTTGATTTTGTTTTGGTTTGGTGTTTCAAATTTCATTGGTTAATATATATATATAATAACTGTATGCTTAAAGTTTAACAACATAATTAATGTAAAAGGCTGAATTTTTCCAAAACATTTCCTCCTAGAAGTTAAAAAAGGCTAAATCACTCACAATGAACCAAAAAGTAGAGGTTGAAACACAAGGCAAGGGAAGAAAATAAAGGTATATATATTTATATAATATTACAAAATGTTCATTTACATTATCTTGAGTTATTGACTAAATGTTTTAGGAGAGATTGTTGTGGTTGCAGGTGGACCAATACTCAGCAACAAGTTTAGAGAAATAAGAATTTGTCTCCATCAGCTTTGAAGGCTCTTCATATTCCATTAGTTTCCCTGCAATAACAGGAAATATATGCAAAATTGAGACCAAAATACACAAAATATCTTTGAACTTGGTTTCATTTACAAAAATTCCCATGAACTATAAAAGGTAGAAAAAGATCTTTCAGATTTTCCATAATGTGCAAAAGACTTATTTTTTAAGATTTTCATTAAAAAAAAGTGCCAATATTTATCTGATTTCTCGGACACTATCGAATGGAACAATAATTAACTGCAAATTTCATTCAGTCTTAGTAAATGAGATCTTTTTTGCACAAATTAAAACTCTTTCCGATAGACCTGGTTTAAAAACTTAGAACTATAGGCAGACCAAAACAATAAAGAAGGCAGACCACTGTATCATGCTTATATTTATTTTGTGATTGGCATAATTGACTTGATCTACTTATATTTTGTAGATTGAGCATACTTAAGAATCTCTCATTGAACAATGTATATCCCAAACCAAAAAGGAGAAACAACTATAATGTAAACAACATACCATAAGAGAGAACCATGATCATGTCACTGTCTATTACAGTTGGAACTCTGTGAGCCACAGTTATGACTGTGCATTTAGAGAATTCTTGCCTAATGATTCTTTGTACAATGGCATCTGTTGCAGAATCAATTGAAGCAGTTGCCTCATCAAGAACAAGAATCTTGTTTTGCTTCAGAAGTACTCTTCCAAGACAAAACAGTTGGCGCTGTCCCACACTCCAATTTTCGCCTTCATCACTCACTGTCAAAATTTTCAGAATTATACTCATTCAGCTATATATAAAGCATCTCAAATCTTAATCAGAGGTTTGGATTTCATGGACAAAATGTAGCCTATTAGGCATTGTATATAGTAATCAATGAAGACTGACTTGCTTCTATTTCAAGTTGTTATCACCAATTTCATCGATTAGACTCACCAAAAGAGTCCAAGAGTTTTGGTAGACTGCTGATTGTTGCCTTAAGCTGGCATTTCTCTAAAGCCTGTAAACAAGAAATATTCATCAAAATTGCACTTATTGAACTTAGAGCTCATGGATGACAAAATGAAGTTCACCTTCCATATTTCTTCATCAGAGTAAAGGCCAAGAGGATCCAAGTTGGTTCTAATGCTACCCCTGAAAAGAGTAGGCTCTTGAGGAATAATGCTTAGCTTCCTCCGCAGATCCTTCAATCCCATTGAGCATATGCTAATTCCATCTATAAAAATGCCACCATTTGCAGGCTCAACTAAGCGAAACAAAGCACTTATAAGTGTAGTTTTTCCGCTATCAGTTCTTCCGACAATTCCCACTCTACTCCCTTCTTTAAATGTACAAGTGATACCCTTTAGCACTAATGGAGCATTTGGATGATATCTAATCTGAAATTAATGGAGAAAAAAGAATTTGATCAGATCTCGAACTTATCTTCTAATTGTTAGGAACATAAGAGTAAACTAACAATTTAATTCTTGAATTTCATTTAGCCTTAGTCCGTTCAAATAAAAAGAACTAACATGACATGAGTTTGTCATTTTTGGGGACTAAAGTTAAATGAGACTAAAATCAGGGACAAAGCTGTTACTCGGACTAAAGTTAAATAAGCCTAAAATGATGAAGATGAAAAAGAAAAAGACTTGAAAAGACCGAAAAATGGAACATGCAACTTGGGGGAAAAGATCAAAAGCCCTTTAAAAAAGAAAAAATGATTTGCTGTGTTACCTCTAGATCTTGAAGATCAACCCTACCCTTGGAAGGCCATGAAGATGGAGGTTTCCTATCCACCACAAGTGCAGGAGGCTCTTCTGGTATGTGAATGAACTGGTTAATTCTTTCAACTGAGACAAGATAATTAGATAAGTTGCAAAACCATCTACTCAAAGAATATTGGATTCCTGTAAGGGCCAAAGCATATGATAGAGAAAGTCCAGCAAGGCCTGAACACAAAATACATGCATGCCAACAATTGTTAGCAAGCTAACAAACAAATCAAGAAATCCTTAGAATGAAATACAAACTAAATCCTTATAGAATAACATTACCAGGAGACACAAATCCCTTAGGAAGTAGAACAAGCAATAAGGCTGCAGTGAAGAGTGTCAAATTCTGAAGTGCTTCAATCCTCAAAATTAACCACTCTGTGGCCGCACTATAATGAAAGAATAGTTTTGAATCTGTGTCCACCAGCTTTAGGTAATTGTGGTAAAATCTGTCCACCATGTTGAAAGCTCTCAATGTCACCACACCAAGCGATGTCTCAGCAGTGAAATTCATAACTGGAGCTTTTGTTGTTCCATTTATCCTCGTTAGCTCCCTTGAAGAAGCTAGATAATAACCCTTCAAACCAAAAAGTAAAAGGAATAATAAGTTACTAGCTACTGAAACAACTCTATTGAATCAAGAGAATGACATAATAAGGAACAAAATTGAGCATCAATTTTTACCCAATTCAGCCTATATGCTTCAACAGCATTAGTTTCATGCTTAGTTAAATGGTCTAAAGAGCCTTGTCCTTTGAACTGTAAGCGGCTTCATGCAGCCCAAGATTTGTAATTAGATGCCCCATGTAACTTTTCAGATGTAATAGTGGGGTGCCCACTAATAAAAGTGGAGAAAAGACTTGGCTTGGAGGACTATAACATAGTTCCAGTTCCAATAGCCATGGCTTACACTTGAGGATCTTCTTTTCAGCCTAGTGCACGAGGCTCCCATCAGGTGGGGTCTAGGGAGGGTCAGATGTACACAGCCTTACCCCTGCTTTACAAAGAGGTTGTTTCCGGGATTTTAACCAGTGACCTCTAGGTCACATGGCAACAACCCTTGAGGATGAAAAATAAAAAGTATGGGATATGGACCAACTGACCCTGGGAATGGGCCAAGAGTCGCCGGCAACAAGAACAACGGTGAGAACAGTGGAAGGCGGAGTGGAAATCAGCATCACGCACCGACACGTGTAGAAGACGATGTTCTATGCAGTGGCTACGGCATCGGAGTCGTCAGCTTCTGAGCACAGTGGTCCGACATGTGTCCCAAGATAAATCCAGAGAGGGCTGGGTAGTGGATTTGGGAAATTTGCCAAAATAGTGGGCAGAAAATGTTTGAAGGATGAATGATGCATTCAAGAAAATTTCAAAAAATGAATCTGAATTGTAAGGAATCACAACTCAGACCAGAAAATGTTGAATAGGGATGATCTTTTGTGTTGGAGGGAGTACGGGACACACAACTCAGAAAATGCAGAAGAATTTTGAGCTGAAGAACCCAATTCAGAAATTCACTACGTGAGGCTCTGATACCATGAAACAACTATATTCCTTCGAAGATTGATGATATTACAATTATGCATGCATACATATATATACACTTACGATTTGTTGTGAATATTGTAAATATTTATATTAATTAGGATATCAATTATGAATTGATTGTATAGCATTAGGGAGTGATTGTAGCTGATTAGTTATTCTCATTTATTTTGTTTCCTAGAATAGATTGGTAACTCTTGTATAAATACTCGATCTTTTCATGAATAATACACACAAAAATTTTCTCTCATTTATCATGGTATCAGAGCTACTGTGATTCTCCAGTAGGTTTTTCTTTCTGGCTGTGTTTCATTCCAGCCATCAATCTTTTCTAGTTCTTTTTCTACGGCTGTGTGTCATTCCAGCCTCCTTGTTTCATCAAGTTCTTTAACCCTACGTCACTGTCCCTATAACGATTTCGTTGCCGGAGTTTTCTTGGAACACGCGCCCCACCACCGTGCTCAGCGACTCCCGATCGGCAAAACCCACCTTCCACCGTCGCCGTCCGCCGCCGCACGCGCCTCCACGCGCCGCTCGACAGTCCGCCGGAAATCCCACGCGCCGGCGCGTGACTCCGTTTCCGGCACCTCTTTCCGCTGTTCTCGACGCCGTCGTGCTCGCCGGCTCACTCTTGCGCCGTTTCTGGGGTCTGTTTCTCATTATCTCTCACTTTTTATAACATCTTTTCCTAATGGCCTCTTTCAATATGTTTGATTCCAAGTCCAACACTTTCTCCACTGCCATCAGTGGGTCTCCTGTCATCACTTCTGAAAAATTGCGTGGGGCATCTAATTATAAGTCCTGGGCCGCCTCCGTTCACCTATGGTTCAAGGGTCAAGGATACCTAGATTACTTAACCAAGAGTGAGACTGAAATTGCTGATGAGGATAGACCTAAGTGGGTAAAGGTTGATGCTCAGCTCTGTTCTTTACTATGGCATTCTCTTGATCCTAAATTATTGTCTATGTATCAGGCATATGACACATGTTATAATGTTTGGAACAAGGCTGCATCAGTTTATGGTAATGATATTCAGCGTTACTATGATGTTTTATCTAACCTTGTCAATCTGAAGCAGCAGGACCTGGACAATACCACATATGTAGGTAAGATGGAGGCACTTAAACATGAGTTTAGTTTATTGATGCCAGCTCCAACATCACCCGCTGATCATGAAAAGCAATGGGATAAATTCTTCATGGTTCTGACTTTGATAAATCTAAGCCCTGATCGTGATACTGTTAAAGATCAAATCTTGGGGGGTTCCACTGTACCTACATTTGATGATGTTGTTAATCGTTTGGTGCGCATCTCCTCGTCACGCGCTTCGAACGACAATCATACTGTTCCCCCAGTTGCTAACTCTTCTGCCTTGGCATCTCACACTGGCAACAAAGGAGGGGGGAGTAGTGGGCGTAATGGTGGTAAAAACCGCCCTCAATGTACCCATTGCAATAAGTTGGGGCATACACGTGATCGGTGCTGGCAACTCCATGGACGACCTCCTCGGCCGGTTAATTTTGCTCAGTCTGAAACATCTGATGATACCTCCTCAGACACAATCACCTTAGCTGGGGATGATTACAAGGCATTCTTAAAGTACCAACAAGCTCAAGCGTCATCGGTGGCTGCCTCAGTTGCCCAAACTGGTAATGTAACTGCTTGCCTTGCTCGTTCTCCTGACATTGGACCATGGGTTCTTGACTCGGGTGCCTCCGAACATATCTCTGGTAATAAAACTTTGTTTACCCACCTTTCTAGATCATCTACTCTTCCTTTCATTACTATAGCCAATGGCTGTAAAACTGCCGCTACAGGGATTGGTCAAGCCCAAATTCTTCCTTCATTGTCTGTTGATTCTGTTCTTTATGTTCCTGAATCTCCATTCAATCTTCTCTCTGTTAGCAAATTAACTCGTTCTCACAATTGTTCCATTACCTTTGCTAACCGTTGTGTTTCTATCCAGGATCGGAGTACGGGTCGGATGATTGGCATAGGGCGTGAGTCAGAAGGCTTGTACCATCTTTCACCTGTTACATCTCCTGTTGCATGCGCACTACTTGTTCTCCATCTCTTCTCCACAATCGCCTGGGACATCCAAGTCTTTCCAAACTTCGCAAGATGGATGCCTCACTTTCTACTTTGTCTTCCCTCCCATGTGAGTCGTGTCAGTTGGGTAAACACACCCGGTCTTCTTTCTCTGGTAGTCAGAATAGTCGGTCTACTTCACCTTTTCAACTTGTTCACTCTGATGTTTGGGGTCCTAGTCGTGAGTCGTCTTATTTTGGTTTTCAGTATTTTGTAACTTTCATTGATGATTACTCTCGTTGTACTTGGTTATATTTGATGAAATCTCGTTCTGAGGTTTTTGATATCTTTCAAAGCTTTTGTGCTGAAATAAAAACTCAGTTTAATACTTCTGTGTCTATCTTACGTTCTGATAATGCTAAAGAATATTTGTCTACATCTTTTAAAACCTTTTTGGACTCTCAAGGAATATTACATCAGACGTCTTGTCCTTATACTCCACAACAAAATGGGGTAGTTGAACGTAAGAATCGCCATCTTATTGAAACAGCTCGCACTTTACTTCTTCATCAAAATGTCCCTACTAAGTATTGGAGTGATGCTGTTCTCACTGCATGTTACCTAATCAATCGCATGCCTTCATCCACCTTAAATGATCAAATCCCCCATTCCCTGTTATTTCCTAATGATCCTCTTTATCATCTTCCTCCTCGTATTTTTGGTTGTGTTTGTTTTGTGCATGATTTGACCCCAGGAAAAGATAAACTCACAGCTAGGTCCATCAAGTGTATTTTTCTTGGCTATGCCCGACTCCAAAAGGGCTACCGATGTTATTGTCCAGCAACTCAACGATGTTTCACCTCTCCTGATGTGACCTTCTTTGAGTCTACTCCATTCTTCGAGTCTCCTGTGTCTTCTAGTCCTCCTGTGATTGAAGCCCTTCCTGTTTTGCCCGAACCTTCACTCCAGGAACCACCTAGTCCTCCACTCCAGGAACCACCTAGTCCTCCTCTTCAGACATATCATCGCCGCCCGCGTCCCGACACCACAGGTCCTCCTTCTGACTCACAACCTTTGTCGGCTCCACTTGCTGCTCCGATCCAACCTCCACCTGAAAGTCCTCCGATTGCCATTCATAAAGGTATTCGTTCCACTCGTAATCCTCACCCTGTTTATAATTTCTTGAGCTATCATCGTTTGTCTACTCCATATTATGCCTTTGTGTCTTCTTTGGACTCTGTTTCTATTCCTAAGACTACAGATGAAGCTCTTGCACATCCTGGGTGGAGGCAAGCCATGCTTGATGAGATGTCGGCTTTACATTCCAATGGTACATGGGACTTGGTTTCTCTTCCTCCTGGAAAGTCTCCGGTTGGCTGTCGGTGGGTCTATGCAGTCAAAGTTGGTCCAGATGGAACGGTTGAACGACTCAAAGCTCGTTTGGTAGCCAAGGGATACACCCAAATCTTTGGCTTGGACTATGGTGATACTTTCTCTCCAGTTGCCAAAATTGCTTCGGTTCGTGTCTTCTTATCAATTGCGGCTATTCGTCACTGGCCACTTTATCAGCTTGACATTAAGAATGCCTTCCTTCATGGTGAACTAGAAGAAGAAGTCTATATGGAGCAACCACCTGGATTTGTTGCTCAGGGGGAGTATGGGAAAGTATGCCGACTTCGCCGCTCTCTTTACGGTCTCAAACAATCCCCAAGAGCTTGGTTTGGCCGATTCAGTTCTGTAATTCAAGATTTTGGGATGACTCGCAGTGAGGCGGATCACACAGTCTTCTTTCGCCATACTGCAAATGGCAAGTGCATTTACATGGTCGTATATGTGGATGACATTGTTATCACAGGCGATGATGATGAAGGTATTGCCCAACTCAAACAACATCTGTGTAACCACTTCCAAACTAAAGATTTGGGAAAGCTCAAGTATTTTCTGGGAATTGAGGTTGCCCAATCAAGTACTGGTGTGGCCATTTCACAACGGAAGTATGCACTTGACTTGTTAGAAGAGGCTGGCATGATGAATTGCAAACCAATTGAAACTCCAATGGATCCGAATGTTAGACTCTATCCAGGACAGGGGGAGCTGATAAACAATCCTGAAAGATATCGAAGACTTGTGGGAAAACTGAATTATCTCACTATCACTCGTCCAGACATATCGTTTGCTGTGAGTGTAGTCAGTCAGTTTCTACAATCACCATGTGATAGTCATTGGGATGCGGTTGTTCGGATTCTTCGCTACATTAAAGGAGCGCCAGGACAGGGATTATTATATGAGAATAAAGGAAACTCCCAAATTGTTGCCTTTTCAGATGCTGATTGGGCTGGTTCACCAGATGATAGGCGATCCACATCTGGATATTGCGTTTTAATTGGGGGTAACCTAGTCTCTTGGAAAAGTAAGAAACAAAATGTGGTTGCAAGGTCTAGTGCAGAAGCTGAGTATCGGGCTATGGCTTTAGCAACTTGTGAATTAGTATGGTTGAAACAACTTCTTCAAGAGATGAAATTTGGAGACATACACAAAATGGAGCTGGTATGTGATAACCAAGCAGCTATGCACATTGCCTCAAATCCAGTGTTTCATGAAAGGACCAAACACATTGAAATTGATTGTCACTTTATTAGAGAGAAGATTCAGTCCGGATGCCTTGCTACTCGGTTTGTTAATTCAAATGATCAGCTGGCAGATATTCTCACTAAATCTCTCAGAGGTCCTCGAATTAAATATCTATGTGGCAAGCTTGGTGCCTATGACATATATGCTCCAGCTTGAGGGGGAGTGTTGTGAATATTGTAAATATTTATATTAATTAGGATATCAATTATGAATTGATTGTATAGCATTAGGGAGTGATTGTAGCTGATTAGTTATTCTCATTTATTTTGTTTCCTAGAATAGATTGGTAACTCTTGTATAAATACCCGATCTTTTCATGAATAATACACACAAAAATTTTCTCTCATTTATCACGATTGAAAAGGGATAGAATGAAAGATCAGCAAAATCAAAAACCAAGGAAAGAGAAAGAGAATAAACCTGAATATAATTTGATGCGACAGTGGCTAAAACAGCAGCTATAAGTACTTGCCAGGTGATTGAAACCATTATCCCTATTGTTGTCAAAAGTTCAATTCCAGAAGATGCTACATAGCTGATGGAAAAAGGTACATCAAAGTCTAATATACTCAAATCTGATGAAGCCTGCAAGAAAGAAATTTGACCATCATTATTGAATTAATTAGCTGGATTTAATTCATCTACTAAAGACTAAAACTCTATTTTTTACCTTTAAAGATAACTCCAATACTAACTTTGATTTTTTGTCAACACCATTAAATACTTAATCATGGAAAGATAACATTGTATCATTTTTAATCCTGTAAGAGGATGATATTGGGTGAAAATTACACTCGTGTGTGCTTAAGTGATAGAAAATTTCTTGGAGGGACCCAAACTATGGAGGATCAAAATGGGGATTTTAGTCAATCTATGTAAACTTATCTAGTTGGAATAGAAGTCTTACTCGGGTCAGAATTCTTCCTACAGGTGTTGAGTCAAAGAAGAGCATAGGAGCCTTGATGATAGCATTATTGAAACTAGAGAAAAAGGAGGTAGAAGCTTTTAATCCAATATGTGCAGCAAGGAAAGCTCGTAGGCTCACAAAGATAGCACTTAGAAATGAAACTATCGTGTAAACCCCAATCAACATGGCATTATTTACTTCTGGTATTTCAATGGCTATGGCAAGCCAGAAATTTGATGCTGCCTGCAAACCAATAAAAGTCAGCTGTGCTAAAATCATCAAACAGAAAAGCAATGATCCTTTGGGAAGAAAGATATAATCCCAGAATGGCTTCCATCCAACATCACCAATCTCCTTTTCTTCCTCTTGTATAAGTTGTACCACAGGTTGACCATCTGTTAAAATCTCCTCCTCACTTATCCTTGGAGCTATATAAGCCATGGGATTCCAACGGATGAACAAAACTAATTACATCCTCAGATTCTCCTTGGATTTTATTGTTTCGATCCATTTCAGCTGATACTGCTTCTCTATGGGCATTCACAAGTTCCTCAAAGGCAGTCCCTTTTGTCTGAAGATCTTCATAAGTTCCAGATTGAGTAACTTTTCCGCCCACCATTACAAGGATTTTATCAACTTTAGAGAGAAACGCCACTTGATGAGTCACTAGAACGACTGTTTTATTTCTTAGGGCAGTCATGACACAATCCTGTAATTACAATGACAGAATTAAGATTAATCCACTGCAACGAGGTGAATAGTTTTATCATAATAGTAAGAAATAAGAATCTGAAAGATTCTCTCTTGTTACATGAAACAGAATAGCAGCAGTATGTGCATCCACTGCACTGAAAGGATCATCTAAGAGGTAAATATCAGCATCATCGTACACTGCTCGAGCTAGTTGAATCCTTTGCTTTTGTCCTCCACTCATGTTAATCCCTCGCTGACCTATTTCTGTAAGATCACCATTGCTAAAAACATTGATATCCTTATCCAAGGCACAAACTCTAATGGCATTCTCATATCTGGCTTTGTCCATTGGTGTGCCAAAGAGTATATTTTCACGAATTGTCCCACTTTGAATCCAAGATGTTTGAGAAACGTATGCTAGAGTTCCACCCACTTTTACCTGTGTTTCATCATCATGGACAAAGTGAAAACACTTATACAAACAAATTTGGAATGTATTTGATATGAACTTTGGGAGATTCATACTAACTCACAGAACAAAAGAGAATATAAGTTGCTCATTAGAAATATATACTCTAATGCAGAACTCATAGCTTGCAATTGGCCATAACAGAATTAAACTAAAATTTTCAGAATATCGACTCACTGTTCCTGAAACTTTGGGTATCTCTCCAAGAATTGCATATACAAGGGATGATTTTCCAGCTCCAACTGGACCACAAACTGCAATTTTCTGCCCCTTCTTGATTTCTAGATTCAAATTCAATAAAGTTGGACACATTGATTCTTGATCCCAACTGAAGTTACCAGCTTGGATTTCCACATTATTAAGTGAGCTTCGTAGTGAGTTTCTTTCAATGCCAAGATTGTTGAGTTCGTCATCCCGTAAAAATGTGTTAAGACGATCAAAGGAAACCTTAACTTGGATCATAAACGAAAGACCCTCTGGGATCATTCTAACAGGATCTCCCATGCTCCTGAGAGTTGCAAGAACTGTGAATATGGTTCCAGCACTTAAAGGGGCACTTTGAAAGAGAGAGCATCCCAAGAAAACTGCAGAGGAAACTATGGTAGGAGACATCCAATAGAGTAATGACCCACAAGCTTTCAATAACTGTGCCTTAGCCAGCCATTTGAACTCGTTGGCCCGAAGTGTTTCCACCAAAGTCTTGAACTTATCCTCCCATGATTGTAACTTTATGATTTTCATACTATTCAGGATCTCTGAAGTTGATCTCAGACGCTCATCCTGTGCAACCATAAATTCTGACTGACACTTTTGTAAGATCTTTGCAAAGGGTACATTGAGAAGACCACATATGAGAAAAGGCACTAAACCAAGAAGAGCGCCAAGACCCACAACTCCAAAAAGGACCCCAATTGATAGAAAAATTTGCAATGCATAACTCCATGTGTTGTGAAACCAAAATGGAAATTCTCCCATTCTGTAGGCATCAACTGCTATGTAATTCACAATTTCCCCAGTTGAGTGCCTTGTTCTTGCCAAACTCGAAAGCTTCAACTGCTTCTTATAGATTGCCACCATTAGAGCTGTCCTCATTCTCATTCCTGACCTTCTTGAGTGAAAAAACCAATGCCTTTGAGGCAAAGATTCAAATAACTTGCTAACAATCAGACACCCCACTATGGTAAAACCTTCTTTCAGGTTTTTCTCATTATTTTTTGAATAGTTCACAAAAGCATAGAGGATCAAAGGAGAAACTACTACAGAGATTGTTCTGAGAAAGGCCAAAATTGCTATGAGTATGTTCTCTTTCAAGTGCACTCTTGCTATAGACCAAATAACCAATTTTTTGGTATTGTTGTTCTTGTTTCTATCCCTTAAGAGGGAATCCCATGCATGAGAAAACTTTTGGTAGGCTAAATCAGCTTCATCTTCAGGCACAAGAGAAGGGATATCTTCAAGATCTAGTGGCTTTGAATAACCCAATCTGAGTAAGGAATTGATCCAAGAGAAAGTCAATTTGCTTAGAAGGCAGGCTTGTGCTAGTCCTGTTTCTTTACTTTCAACTTTTTGAGCTAAAAGAGGCTCTGATAAGATGGTTCCTTCGGCACATTGAGGTGCAAAATAAAGGCTTTGGACAGCACAGAAAAAAAGTAAAAAATGTACAGGCCATTGAACCATATCAAGCACTTGAATTGTATGTTCTTTGAACAGAACTTCAATATTGAGAGCTGTAACAAGTGTACATGAAGAGACCCACCAGACAGATATTAGGATTCTCATACATTTAGATCTCTGAGTATGCAAAGAAATTGTTAGAGAAATCCAGATTAGTCCTCTGTAAAAATCAACAAACCAACCCAGCTGCCTAAAGTCTTCAGAATTGTCTTCAAGATTCCACAAAACATTGCCAAAATATGAAACGCTTATAAGAGCACAAAAGACTGAGACAAATAAAGAAACCCATCCCTTTCTGTGGCTGCCATTTTCATGGTTTTTCCAGACCAGACTGAACAGAAATGATATGCAGAAAGCACAGAGAAAGAGTAAATTCACAATGTCCAGTATGCTCCTTTGAGTGCATAAGGAAGTCAGATCGAAATCTGTGACACAAATCCATGTCAAATCCACTGAAAATCCAATCAAACTCTGTTAACACCCGATCTATAAACAACAAAATCACTGTTTTATCAAGTTTGATACAGAAAGAGAAGATATGGTTTGAATTCAAATAAGAGTAATCTGATAGTCATTTCATCAAACATCTTGCAGGCATAGGAATTCTTTCAGAACATTAAGGTATAAAAAAACGGTGACAATCCATAAAAATATTATCAGAGAAGCCAAAAAAAAAACACTAAAGTTGAATAAAATAAAGTGTAGTATATACCTTTTGAACTCCCAAAGAAGGCCATTTTGGGAGCTTCAGTGGTTGTACCAGCTCAAGTTTCAACGAGTGTGGCTTAAAAGTTCACTTCATTCATATCGTCCATTTCTTAAACCTTTCGTTATATTTTTTTTTTTTTGTTTTTAAATTCAATTGGATAATTAACAATAATAAAATTTCTGACATGTTGCCTTTGTTGATGAATGTCCATGAGACCATGAACAGACACACATCTCTAGTTATTTTGGAATGTGGCTCTGACGGTCCCCAATCACCTTTCATATTTTTATTGGTCTAAGTCTCAAATTGGTCCCTTATGTATGGGGTAGATTTCAAATTGGTCTTTTATCTTTCATTTGTTTCAGATTGGTCCTATCTGTTTCCATGATGTTACAAATTGGTCTCGAAAATACTTTCAAAATGCGATTTGATCTCATTTGCTAGCTATCTTAACTAGGCAGAGAAAGAACTCTTAAAAAATTAGCACATAATTTCGAATTCGATGAATTCAAACTTGAAACAAGAGAAATATGATCAATTTCACTTGTTTAATCGTCAAACGAGTTACCTACTTTGGAGATTCAATTTGACTTCATTCGTTGATAGTCCTAAAGTGCTCATAAAAAGAAAATCGTAGCTCTAGATTTGTCGCATCTAAGACTAATTTGAAACATTATGAAAAATATGTAAGACCAATCTGAAAGATAAAGGACCAGTTTGAAATCTACCCCGATATAAGAGACCAATTTGAGACTTTGACCTATATTTTTTTATTATTATTGCAGTTTATTTAAAAATAAATAAATAATCACATTCAATTTCTTTTTTAATTTTTGGCCAAAAAAATTGTTTTTAATAAAAGATTATAATTATATAAAAAGTTTTTATAGCAATAAAGCTTTTTATGGTAGTAATAAAAATATAAGAAGAAACTAACAATTTAGTCCCTAATGTCAGTAAAGACAACTCTAAACAATTGTCATAGTGATAATAAGGGTGAATATTTTAGTCTCGGTCAAAGTGTAAATTTGATCTCATATCTTTTACTCAATTCCTAATTTAGTTTTATATCTTTTTTTGTTTCACATTTGGTCTCATATCTTTGGGTTAGTTCTCAATTTGATCACGTATCATTTTTTGTTATAAATTTGGTCCCATATCAAATCATATTAATTTAAAAGATTAATATTACCAAATTATTCCATTTAACAGAATACAAGTCACCTTAAAAAATTAATAAATTTGGTCACGTATCATATTAATTTAAAAGATTGGAAAATCTTAAGTAATTTTTTAAGGTGACTTGTATTCAGTTAGTTGCTAATTATTAGAGATAAGCATATCTTAGTGGTTAAGGATTTAAGTAGTTGGGTCTATTAATCTAACAAGCCTAGGTTAAGTAATCATGTTAAAACTAGTGGTTTGAGATGCTTATAAATACATTTGTAGGTAGCTGGGGATTTTTTATCACAGTATATCACATGATATCTCGGGTGAAAGTCTTAGGGGAAACTTAGTTAGAGTTGATAGAATTGAGATATGGATAAGGTATGACTTAGAGGGATGTAAGTCACACTAGTCGAACCAAAGTAAATTGTTTGTATTCATCTATTCTTCTCTATTTTTCGCATTCTCTACATTTCTTTAATCTATAAATAGTAGTTGGGAGTTACTTTGAATCCTAATAATATATAAATATTATTCTTTTTAGACGGATGTCATTGAGCACACAAAATAGTTTCAATCATTGACATCTCTAAATATATATATTACAAAGAAATATTTTGTCAAAAATCACATATTCTAACAACAATATGATCAGCTATATTGCTACACCATTAAAATAAAATAATCTGTCATCTATACATCTATACATCTATCTATCTATCTATCTTCTATCTATAAAACAATGTCCTCACTCTGCCAAGTGTCAAGCTCTTATGGAGAGTAGCATTTCTTTTTTTCCTACTCTCACTCTGAGCTTGACACGTGGCTTGCTTCTTTTTCTGATTTTATTTTTTTTTTCATCCTCAATCTTTTTTTTTCCAATTTTGTCCCCAAAATTTACATTAACTGTCAATTTCATCCTCAATCTTTTTTTATTGTCAATTTTGTACTTTCTGATTTTGTCTCCAAACTTTACACAAGTTGTCAATTTCATCCTCAATCTTTTTTTTCTGCCAAGTGTCAAGCTCTTATGGAGAGCATTCATAATAATAAGTAATACAGTTTTAAAGCATTCATAATTACAATTCAGTTATTCAGTTATTAAGTTTTAAAGCTTACAACAAAAATTTAGACCAAAAACATCCGTACGTCGCACGGGTATCATACTAGTAACAAATATTTCAATGTGGATAGTTTTATTATTTGAATGTAGCATTTCTTTTTTTCCTACTCTCACTCTGAGCTTGACACGTGGCTTGCTTCTTTTTCTGATTTTATTTTTTTTTTCATCCTCAATCTTTTTTTTCCAATTTTGTCCCCAAAATTTACATTAACTGTCAATTTCATCCTCAATCTTTTTTTGTTGTCAATTTTGTACTTTCTGATTTTGTCCCCAAACTTTACACAAGTTGTCAATTTCATCCTCAATCTTTTTTTTTTCTGCCAAGTGTCAAGCTCTTATGGAGAGCATTCATAATAATAAGTAATACAGTTTTAAAGCATTCATAATTACAATTCAGTTATTCAGTTATTAAGTTTTAAAGCTTACAACAAAAATTTAGACCAAAAACATCCGTACGTCGCACGGGTATCATACTAGTAACAAATATTTCAATGTGGATAGTTTTATTATTTGAATGTGGTCCTCCAAGTTGGGGTTTTTTTTTGTTCAGAAAGTGAAATTTTCATTGATGAGAAAATGCTTATGGTGCATTCGCATCAACACACTTAAGAATTAATATTAAGATTCAAAATTACTTTTAACAAATCAATAATAATTTCTACAAAAAAAGAAAATCATGAAGATACAAAGGAGAAGCAATACATACACCCCTCACCTTTTTTTCTGAGATTCATCTTCTTAATCATTTTCCTCTTCCAAGATAAACTTAGGGTGTATATATGAGTGAAGTATATCTCAAAAAAAGGAAATAAAAGCTTTCTTAATTAGGCTGTTATATAGTAATATGTTTAGTTTTCTTTTGGGCTTTTAGTGTGCATGGGGACATTGGGCTCAACCTAGCTAGTTTGCAAAATTAGGCCTAATATCTCCTACTTATAAGTTATAAGAATACTTTAGAGAGCTTGGTTGGACAAAAAATAAACTAGATAATTAGAATCTTCTTAATAACATTCGGATCGGTAACAATACTTATTATAAACAGGAAAACACATGAAACTAAAATCTCAACTAAATTTTTATTGATGAGATCAATAATAATCATGAAAGCATATTGATAACATTCAAATAAAATTAAAAATGCATGGAGAGATTCATCAAGTGGCAGGGTAGAGTATTTATTTAATTAATTACTACAAGATTACACACTAATAAATCCATTTATTTTTCTAGTAATCGAAGGAAGGAAATCCAGTACTTGAGCTCCAAAAATCCAAAACATGCTTTGAAGAACGATGATATTGATAGTCAAAAGATGATGATGATGAGGAGGAGGAGCCAACCATGTTTTGGTCTTCAATTTCTGGTATATTTAAGTTCATCATCAAGTCATCTCCAATTTGACCATTTTGAAAAACATCAAGGAGAAAATCATCAAGAAAAGCATTATCATATTCTATTTGAAATGAATCTTCAGGATAAATCCAATTATGTGTGTTATGATTATTAGAGTCGGATGACCCCATAATATTATCCTCCAAGTTTTGCTTGGAATTCTTGTCTTCAAAATTGGGTTGATGATGTTTTAGTACTGAAGGAGATGATTCAGGTTGTGCATGTATTTTCTTAGACAAATAAGCATGCCAATGATTCTTGATTTCACTGTCTGTTCTCCCCGGTAGCATTTTAGCTATTAAAGTCCACCTGTTGAAACATTTTAATTTATCAAAAATTCATTTTTAGGTACACAAATAATAATAATTTAATTAAATATATGCACAATATATTTATTATTACCTGTTGCCATGAAGATGATGCATTTTTATAATCATATCTTCTTCATCTTTAGAAATGTTGCCTCGCTTGATACCAGGCTTTAAATAATGTAAATATCGATGTCTGCAACTCTTTCCACATCTTTTTAAACCTACAAATATTAATTATATATAGTTAATTAGTATAACCAAAAGTTGGTCCATGCATGCATGCATGTACGTAGTGGCCGGAGTGATCATGAAGAGAAATTAAAGAAATAAGGAAATAAATAGACATATATATTTGCATACATACTACTAATATATGCAAGTAATTCTTCAATTGAAGCATAAAATATGGAGTTTTTGTTTCAAATTTTAATCATGAGATGTTAATCTATAAAGAAATATTTCATACATTGTGTATATTTTTATCAAATAATGCGATCATAGTTCTTATCTAAAAACTCCATGTCCGTTTTGCTCCAATTTGGCTTTTACACATGCACGTACACAACTACACACATAGAGAGACAGAGAGAATCACAGAGATGCATGAACGATTCTAGGTAAGAATACTTAATTTTGATTCATCTTTCCAAAAAACAAAAAAGGGAGCTTTCAAAGACTAAACGAAACGACCGGATGCANTAAAATATTTCAATATTTATAAAAACTTTAATATTTTTTCAATATAAAGTGTTAAAGTATTATTTTTTTTATATATAAAAATATATTTATTATTACTAATGGGTATATGGGTAGGGTACCACCATACCCGGACCCGCACCCATTAAGAATGGGTTCAGGTCTAGACCCATACCCATAGGGTAAATTTCAGGATCCCCATTGGGTATGGGTATTTTGATCATCCCTAATTTTTACAAAGCATATTATTTGGCTAAATTCATTTTTGAAGTATTATTTGGTCTTATTTGTGAACGGCGGTCTCAACTAGGCAGAGAAAGAGTTTGTCAAGAGTGATTTCTAACTACAATTTTGTTGCACTCAAACTTGAAATAAGAGAAATATGATTGAACTCATTAAACAAGCGGCTCATTTTCGGGTCTGATTTGACCTTGTTTTGCCTATGACTCCAACTAGGTAAAGAAAGAACTCATCAAATTTAACTTGTAGTTTTGATTCCATTGAGTTCGGGTTTGAAACGAGAGATATAAGACCATATTCCATAGTTAGAGATCAATTATGAAACTTTTAAAAAATATTAAGGATCAAAACAGAACAAAAAAATATTAGGAACCAAAATAAATTTTTAGCCTATATAATAATTAAACCTGTCCTCTCGGCGACCTTCTTCCATTGGCCTTCTCCATGAAGAGCAACATAATTGAAGAGAATTTCATCTTCTGTTTTAGTCCATGCTCCTTTTAATCCAATTTTACCCTCCTTCTCATCTTTGTTCTTGTGCTTCTCAACTTGCTGTATCATCTTTGAATTCAAATCATTCATCACAGCATCACCAATTTGATGATCATAATTTTGATCAATATTATGGAGGAGAAAATCATCAAATAATCTACCATCATTTTCCGGATGATGACTTATCTGATTGTTTGATGAATTAAGATCATGGTCAATAATAGATGACCCAATCATAATATTATTATCCTCCAAAAAGTTAATATTCTTGTCTTGCTCTTGATGATTTATCTTTTTAGACAAATAAATTTTCCAATGGTTCTTGATTTCAATGTCTGTTCTCCCAGGTAATCTTTTAGCTATCAAAGCCCACCTGTTGAATATAATTATTTTTCACAAATATCATTTATATACATAAGTTTGTGCACAAAAAGAAGTACATTAATATAGTGATATATATGTGTGTGTGTTGACAACAAATTCCTCACACCATAATAAAAGATACAAAAGATGTCATTGTAATTTCGTCCATGAAAAATACAAAAGTTAACCATTCAATTCTCGAAGTCTGATTTACACACTTTAATCTTAATTTGAGAGCTGTCAAAGAAATACAATTTAGTCCCTTAAACTTATTTTACAAAAATTAACTTATAAAGATAAAATAACAAAAATATATTGATTAATTTCAAAACTTCTAAGGATTGATAAAGAGTGTACATAAACTAACTTTTAAAATTGAGTTATTAACTTATATGTTTTTTAAGGATCAATTTCTATATTTATCCAATGTTTTTCAATCACATATAACACCTGGCTAATATATATAAAAACAAGTTGTTTCTTAAGTCTATTCAAAAATATATGTTATGAGATATCTCTAATCATTTAAAATAAATCCTAGTCCATTAAATAATTGCCTAACCTTTGGGCTCTCCAATAAACCTATATATATGTGTTGACAAAAATACTCTTAGTATCTTCAAAGTATCAAATCAATTTCAATTGTATTAAAATGTTTTTTTTTTATGCAATTGATCTAAAAAAACTTTGCAAATACAACTGAAACTGCTCTGATCTTATATTTTGGGATACCAAAAATACTTTTGCCTATATATATTCAACACTGTAACTTTATAATTATCAAAAGATATATAAATAATACCTGTTACCAAGCAGATGATGGAGTCTTAAGATCAAATCTTGTTCATCTTGAGAGATATCACCTCTTCGTATACTAGGTTTCAAATAATTTAAATACCGATATCTACAACTCTTTGCACATCTCTTTAAACCTAAAAAATATTAATGTGATCATCAATAAGTATAAATATTACATATATTTGGATTGAATAATGAAAAATAATATATAAGAAAATAAGAAAACCAAACTTACCGAATTAATTTTCTATATATATACACACACACGTACCAAAGTCAATTACATTATATATGTGTATGCATTATTTAAAAAAATAGCAAAGTCAAAAGTGGGAAGAGTGTACTTATAAATTATATCTTATTTTTTCGGCCAAAAAAAATTATATCTTATTTAATCTTAATGAGAGAAGATAATTAAGAAGCTAGAAGCCACTCTAGCTCTAATTTATAACTAACAATAAAAATAAAATTAGATTAATTAAAATGAATTAATATAAGTAAATGAACTAACCTGAAAATTGAGCAACCTGTCGCCATTTACCTTCTCCATTTTGAGTGACATAGTTGAAGAGAATTTGGTCTTCTTCTTTAGACCAAGTCCCTTTGTTTATCTCCTTCTTGCTCGATCTTCGTCTTCCCATATCGTACGTCTTTTCTATTTTAATTATTTATGCTTCAATTCAAATGCTACCTATATATATATATATATATATTAGAGCCACATTGTAGCTAGGATTACTATATATGTTACTATAATGTAATGTATATGTGTGTAGAAAGTAGAGAAGGTCTCAGTCACATTTTTAATTTGCTTTAGTTGAACAAGTTCATTATAAATACTAATTAAAAGGTCATTTATCGATCACACATGCATTTCACACCCAATAATACGATAGTCACACAGTAATTATTAATTGATTAGTAAGTAGTTCAAAGATTTCATGACGAAGATACGTCAATTTATTCAAATTAAGGTACTTTTTCTACGGAATGCGTATATAATTTGTATACGTGACACGTCAATCACCTTTGAATTTTGATGGAGAGAGATGCATGATACACAAGAAATTAAAAATGAAATTTAATATATTAATATATACATATTTTAATACTTTAGAGAAGGGGGTAAAACAGTAGCTATCACTATTAAAAAAACAATTGAGTCGTCACTAAAGGTCTTTTTCCAGTGGCGAAGTTGCCACGAAAATGCTATTGTAACAGNGTCGTGTCCCGTGTGTCCGTGTCAGTGTCCATGCTTCATAGATAATATATATTATTAATACATATATTATTTATTTTAATGAATCTTCTTTTGTACAACAAATTTTATTACATAAATATCAGTACAAAAAAGAAAAAATTCAACGGACGAAAAATTTCCCCAACAAATTTCGATATAGACATAATTATTGTTGCCAACAATAATTATGTCTATATCAAAACCTTAATATTAACTTTTCTATTGCTAACAAGACAAGACAAATGGCAGATTAGAGGAATGTCTCCAACTCCAAATAACATATTAAAAGAGATTTCTTTAACCTAATTCTTTGGTTAGAGGATGTACATGTCAATAAAAAAAATATTGATATTTTTTGTAAAAGATATATTAAAAAAATTGATCTAAAATGTTTTTTAAATTTAATTTTAGCACTATATTGAAGAAAAAATGGGGGGTCTTCTATTCCCTTCTCATATTAGTATTTTATGTTCTTTTGTGTATGATCTCTAATCTCCTCCCATTTTAAATCTTAAGATTAAATTCATATATATAGATTTATATATAGTTTTGTCACATAGTTCACTAATGAAAAAAGAAAAAAAAAAATTGTTGATGTATTATTTATCATGCAATACAGTTATAAATTTTATTTATTTTATTTCTCTTTTACTATTAACCACATAAAAAGTTTTATTTAAAAAAAATTTTCCTTAATCTCTATCATGAGTGGTCATAAAGCAATTTTTACACATGCTTTATTTTTGTTGATGAGGATTTGAGAAAACCTACTATTTGGTCCCTCCTTTTTCACACTTTTAACTATTTGGTCCTTGCATTTTTGGAATAGAACATTTGGTCCCTCAAAAATTAAAAATGTCAATTCGTTAGTCCTTATAGCCTATCTCCTTTACCAAAATTGATAACTTGGCCATTAAGTGCACATGTGACGCGTTAAATGTCACATATTTAACTATTTGGAACCACCTAGGGTTAGAGATTTGATAATAATTCAATAATTTATACCTTATGGAAGCTTTACGTGTAATACAAATATTTGAATCTGACTCAATTTTAGGCTGATTTTATTGTGTTTGTTGATCCGGTTCAGTTGATTTTAGTAATTAGGATGATAAAGTGACATTTAACTGGTGTCATGTAAGCATTTAACGTCTGATAATTGACGATTATGATAAATGAGCGACCAAATAGTTAACAACTATGACAAATGAGGGACTAAATAGTTGACAATTATGATAAATGAGGGACTAAATAGTTTATTTAAAAAATGCAGGGACTAAATAGTTAAAAGTGTGAAAAAGGAGAGACCAAATAGTAGGTTTCCTCTAAGGATTTTTACAAAGATATAAGAAATTTTATATAATTTGTTTTACAAATTATAATTACAGAATTTTACAATAAAAATAAAAATACTTTATATAATTTTTTTTTAAAAAAAAAAATTACATCGCGTTGCCATCCCAAAAATCCGCGGGCCCCAAAGGAAATGCCTTTTTGTTCTAAATTCTTAAATAAATACACATGATAAAGCTTTTAATATGAATCAAATTACAGTATTTCTACAAATTAAACTATAAAATATTACTTCTCTAAAAAAAAAACTATAAAATATTACACACGTGCTGTTAGCCTTATAAGATACTACAGTAATAGTTCAAGTTCATTGTCTCTTGGATCTGAATTATTGCTTCAAAAGGCTTTTGCTACAATGCTTCCAAAATCAAAACTAAACATTATTGGCTTGAAGCATCCATAATTGACCTTTTTTTATTTTTTTAATTACTTTCTTTACTATATATTAATAAATGTGCTCAAAAGCCATGAGCAGGACTGTTTCTATAAATTCTTTAGAATATATTTAATTGAGATATTAATTAAAAAATATTTTATGTACAATATATATTTCAAGTCTAGCTAGTAGAAACTAGAATATGGTAATATAAACCATCTATGCAAGTATATATAAACTATATCACTGGCTCCAGTCTTAGGATTTCCTAAGATAAAATAGATTCAGGAAAGAAAATAATTTTTGAAGATGTTTAATTTTTATAAAAATAAAATTTTGTTTGGATAAAAAGTGTAAGTCAATGTTGTGATAACCGAGCCGAACAAAGATTAAGACTAGTGTTTGGTTCACGGTTTGATTGGTCGAATCGGTCGAACCATCGGTCGGACCGGGTGATACAATAAATAACTATTTTTAATATATTAAATATAAATCCTTTATAATGATACAAATAATTATTTTTAATATAATTAGTAATTTATTTTATTCTAAATATTAAAAGAACAAATGAAAAAGAAGGATAAAAGATGAATGAGGGCCTCCACTTTGCCTTCTTATAATTTTTAATCAATTTTTTTTTATTTTAAAAAAGTTAAAATAAAAATTGGGTGAACCACCAGTTTTTTGGGCGATTTGGTGGTTGGACCCGATTATTTCCGGTTCAATTCGGTCCAAATATCAGTTTGGTTATTTTGGTTGAACCCACTCGTTCTTGTATACGGTTGACAGTTGAATCGGTCGGACCGTCCGGTCTGGTCCGGTTCTGACAATACTGGTTTTAGTAATATAATTCAAATTTTATGAGATATATTTTATGGAATTTGTAAAAATTCTCAAATTGTTTCCCTTTTTTAATTCGTTGCAATAAAAGTTTAAAACTTTAAATGCGACCACCTCATATATTAAAGTATTAAACACAGCATTCTATTTTTGCAAGAATGTAACGTCCTAAACAATAAATTTTAAAAGTATTTATTGCATCAAGTTGTATTTTAATTATACAGTTTTTTGAAATAAAGTTTTATTTTAATTCTTAAGATTTTAAATTGTAGTAATTCAAATTCATAACTTCTATTTAAACAAAATATTTCAAATTTCCTTCTCAATTAATTGGAATTTCTATTATTTAAAACCACATAAAATTATGAAGTTTTACAATCCAAAAGTACATCAATTAAATAAGTTGGCAGATATAATTTTTGAACTTTTAATTTTGATCACTCAATACATCTGAGTAACCTTACATTTTTTAAAGCTCAAAAATTATATGTCAACTTATTTAAAAGTTATTTATTAATTTTTAAAACTTAAAGTTATATATGATCAAAGTTGAAATTTCAAAAAAAATATCTGTCAACTTTCAAAACTGATATACAAGTGTATAGCCGTAGTCTAAATTCAAGAGGCCTAGGTAAGTGTTTAAACCTTAATTTACTCCTAATAAGAGCTCGACACTATTTCACTCTCTATACTCATTTATTTTTGGTGAAAAAAATCCAAACCCCAAATAGAAAACAAATGAACTCTACTCATTTGTGAGTTGTGACTTAGAATGGGCTCGAGCCAAAATTGTTCGAACTCTCTCTTTCTTTTTCTTTTTTTAATTATATTTAAAACAATTTCTTAAAATAGAAAACTAATAAGAGTACAAAAAAAGTCATTCAAATTATATTTCTCAAAATAAATTGTTATATAGAGAGTTAGTGTTCTTCAGAGTAAGGGGTCTTCAAGATCCGGCCCGGCTCAGAGTATACCCAGTTTTTTAAAAAAAATTATTTTTTTATACTTATACTATATAAATTTATGTTTTTTACTATTAAATATTTTTTTAATTGATGAAAATACATATGTATTATTATTTTTATCAATTGTATATGAAAAAATATATAAATATATACTTAATCTTGATTAAACCAATATTTTTTTAACAAATAATTTAAATTAAATTTCTTTATTAATAAAAACATCATTAAATTAATTATTTCATAAATATATATATACAAGTTATAAAATATACAAAGTACATAAATTGTTCACTTTTTTGAATATATCTATCTTTTAATTTTATTTTTCAGGTGAATAGATGCAATATAGAGATAAGAGATATAAATTCAAGAAAACAAAAGAGTTTGTTTCATTGTCCTCCCTAAAATGAATCTTTATCTTTAAAAATAAAAAAAAATTAAAAACAATGTTATTTTATTTTAAAATTTAAAATATTAAATACTATTTTTAAAATTTAAAAAATAAAAAACGACTAAAAGATATTCTGAACTTAAATATTCCAAAGTAATTTTTAAACAATTATTTTTAAATTTAGAATCAAACAAACCCAAATTTCAACTTTTAAAAACTCTAATTCTCTAAACAAACATTTCTTAAAAGAAAAAACGAGAAAGAATCCATGAAAGAATCCTAAACAAATCAACCCATCTTTGTCATTGATTTCGTCATTTTATTCCATGTATTGGATTAATCATCTTTCACTGCTATTTTCTGTGTGTGACGTAAGTGCATATATATTTAATTATTATATATATGAACAATTTATTCAGTTAAAGTCAGGAGAATCAAATCATTATTTTATTGTTTTTTTAGTTTATACATATGCTAAACAAGCAAAACGTTTTTAAAATTATTTCAATTATATGTTAATGAAAATATAAAAGTAGGACATAGGAGATTTAGGGCCAAAAGAAAAGGACATAGGAAATTTACCATGAGTTTCCTTTGATGATAGTGAGAAGAGAGTTCGAACTTGACGAGGTTCTTGCAAAAAAGATACACAAGAATAATTCCTTATAAATCTACTCTTGTGATCAAGTCATATAAGTTTTTTGTGAAGAGAGATCGTTTGAGTTATCAGAAAAGTATAGAGAAAAAGTAGGTTGTAATAGGTAATGAAAAGTAGACAAAAGACTCTTTCGTACCCCTAACGTTTGCGGTGATTTTCAGATATGCTCCTAACGTTTGCGGTGATTTTCAGATATGCTTCTAACGTTTCATTTGTGTCAATTGTGCCCCCAATGTAAAACGATAATTTTAATTATGCCCCCAATTTTACTTGTGTGTCAATTTTTTGTTCTGAATTTAATATGTGGCAAAATGACTAGATAAATAAAACATCCCTAATTTATTTTTTATCCACCATGGCATTTCCTACGTGGATTTACATTCTCTAAACCAAAAAACTACTACCCTAAAATTTTTTTGACATCTTCATCTTCATCTTTGCAAACCTTATACCACATAAGAAATGCTAAATCAGGGATGTTTTATTTATCCAGTCATCTTGCCACATATTCAATTCAGAACAAAAAATTGACACACAAGTAAAAAAAAATTGACACATCAGCATTGAGTCAAAATTGAGTGCATAAATAAAACTAATGTTTCACATTGGGGGCACAACTGGCACAAATGAAACATTATGGGTATAACTGAAAATCACCACAAACGTTAGGGGCACGAAAGGGTCTTTTGCCTAAAAAGTATATGGTTCATGGTGATTTTTGACATTGTGTCTTGGAGCATATATTGAGACTAGAGGACTTTGCGTGTCATTTTGTCTATAAAATATAAAATAATTTAGGGTCCGTTTGGTACCTAAATAGGTATATAAAGTAAAATGTTTTACAATGGAAAAATTATGAGGGAAATGAAAGTAGTTGAAGGAATGTAAAGTAGGTAAATATTTAAAGTGTTTGGTATAAAAAGTTAAGGGAGGGAAAGTAAAATATATATAAAAAGAAAATGACAAAAGTGTTTGACAAATTAGGAATTCTACCATAATTTCCTAGATAAACTTGGATTACATCAGAAATGTGAAGTAAAGAAAAATGGCCTATGTAATGTAAATGCCTTTACATTGTAATCCACTTTACATAGCTCAAATTGTCATACCAAACACCTGAAAGTATTGGAATCCGTGCCTTTACTTTACATACCCCCACTTTATACCTTACCCAACGAACCCTTAATATTAAGAATTATATAAGTTGGTATTAATAATTTTATTTTATTTTATTTTTAATTATATAAAACATTAATAAAAGATCTCATTAGAACATACAAAAGATATTGAGAAATGACTATGACTAAAACTTTTTTTTATATGAACTAATTAACAATATTATATGACAACAACTATAGAGGAAAGATTCATGCTTTAAAAAAAAAAATCGTTAGTTATATGTGTATGAGTGAAAATTGATCATGACCTCATGAAGTTATGGGTATATATATTGGTAGAAAATTGTGCGACCGTGAGATATTGGTATAAAATATTAAATTGAATGCAAAATATATAAATTAAATAAGTAATAGAGTATCGGATATCTGGTACCCTAATTATCTATTTATTTCGGACTGATATAGAGTATTCAAAGGCAATATACACGTACATATCCGCCGAATAGCCAAAAAAATATTTTATTTTTACTACCTGTACCCTATTCGATATCCATCAAATACCGGATAGTTTTTTTTTGACGAAAATAGATGGGTACCCTAATCATCCTAAAAAATTGTCATCCCTAGATTTGTCCCTTAAGATTACTGTGGAAATCAATGCATTTAACACAACACACCTTAGCCTGAGTCGCAAAGGGGTGATGAGCAATTTAGTCTTACGTACGAATATCACGTGCCCTTCTTGAAAAGGACAAGGCTTAGTCTAGGTGACTAGTGGGACGAATAATCATATGTATGTCACATATTCCTCCTAAAAAGGGCAAGGTTGAGTCTGGGCGACACATGAGGTGAATAGTTATATGTATATCACTTGTCTCCCTTAAAAAGGGTAAGGTTGAGTGTGGGGGACTCGTGAGACGAATAATCATATATATATATATATTACTTGTTCTCTTTAAAAAGAGTAAGGTTAAGTTTGAGCGATTTTTGAAACAAATTGCCATATGTATATCAATTAAAAGTATTGCTTAATTCTTCAAATGGTTATTCACTAATAATTAATTTGACCACTTGTCAAGTTAGTGGAGGATTGTTTGTAATTTTAGATGATTAGTCTCAAACCTTAAACGTGTTAGCCACTTAATTAACACTCAATAGTATTTATTTTGAATGAATTAAACATTAACATCATGGTTGTCAACTTAATAATTGAGTATTTTTAAAGACTAAATTATATATTTTAATTTTTTAATGATTGAATTATTAATTCGTGATCTTTTAAAGACTAAATTACTCTAAACTTAATTATGACTAGAGAGAACTTATTTCAAATAATTACTATTTTTAGAAAATTATCCATTATAAAATATAAATATTTTTTGGGATTAAAATAACATGGTTCTCTACATGATATTTTTTTAGAATATATCAAGTCTATTTATTTATTTTTTTTATGTGACAGACTAGTCACCCATGTTATGGCAAAAAAAAACCTAGCTAGTCACCCATGAAACATGTAAAAAGGTAGGTTGGCTCTTACATGCATGATTGTAGTACCAACATTATATAGAAAATACACTTTAAAATCGAAGCTTATTGAATATTTTCTGGTTTGATTTTTGTCTGATTGATATATACAAACAAATACAGACAAAATCACTTTTAATTTAGAAAGATTTGCAGCTACAACTGGACCATAGTTCAACCACGTACAAACTATTTTCTTATGGTTGTTCAATTATATGTACAATATTTTTCTTTAAATATAACTCTATATATTAATTGGTGACAATTAAAAAATATGAATAATATTATTTTTTAAAAGTACAGAAATGCATTCACTTATCCTTCATAGGCATTGAGATCTCTTCATATATACTCCACATGGGACCAATTTGCTTGCTATATTCAAAACTCAATGGTATATCTTTTCACATGAAAGAAGAAATCTAAAAATAGCTTAAGGATACAAAAGATTATAAATTTACTTATTAAATTTAAGTATCCATATATAATAACAATTCTCTAATAAACATGTAAGCTTAACACCAAAATGAAAATATTCATCTTACCTACCAAAAAAAAAGAAAATATTCATCTTACAAAAGAAGAAACTAGTGGAACCAATCATTAGAAAATATATATAATTTTATTATAAATGTATGCAAATCTATAAAATATTTTTTAAGAAGTTCAAAACTTTATTTTTGTTCCTAATGTTTACCTCAAATTTTATTTTTGATCCCTATTATTTTTGTTGTTCTATTTTGATCCTTAATGTTTCTCAACAGTTATGTTTTGGTCTCTAACTACTAAATATGATTATATCTCTCTCGTTTAATTCATGTCCAAATGTGACGAAATCGGAGCTACAAGTTACTTTTAACGAGTTTTCCTCTATCTAGCTAGTAAGGGTTATTAGTAAACGAGGTTAAATCAATCCTAAAATTGAGCTTGAAAGTGGGTCACTCATTTCATAAAGTTGGTCATATCTCTCTCATTTGAAGTCCGAATATAATGAAATCAGAGTTACGAATTACTTTTGATGATTTCTTTTTCTATCCAAGTAGAGTCACTGACAGACAAAGTCAAATAGCTAGTTCTCCGAAAGTTGATATTTGTGTTTTGACCAAACCTACTTTTGGAGTACTATTTGACCTAGTTTTCTGACAACTCCAACTGAATAGAGAAAGAGCTTTAACTCCAATTTCTTGCATTCAAATTTGAAAACTTTATATATATATATATATATATATGTATGTATAACCATATTTAATAATTAGGGGCCAATTGTAGAACCTATTAAAAAACATTACAGACCAAAACAAAATAAATAAAATATTATGGACCAAAATAGAATTTAGGATCAACATGAGGGATCAAATGAGAGTTTGACCTTTTTAAAAATAAGTTAAATTAATATTTAATTATTTTTGTCTCTCACTATATTTTCTCCTAAACTCTATATTTTAATGCAAATAATTTTCAAATAAAAAAATTACAATCCGAAAGAGGCCTTTAGTTCATTTCATTCAACAAGTTAGACACACGGTTATGAACATTAACCTAATTAATATAGAAGTAGTTATTAAATAGATTGATTAGAAAACAACAAGAAAAATAAATATACATAGGATCAGTTAGATCAATGTACTGTATATATAATAGAACTATAGTGCATTTGTATACTTTAAGGTGTACCAAAATAGTGTTTCTAGATTAAAAATTTACTTCTACTATACATACACACATATATATATATATATATATATATTCTTTAAAATAATTTAAAATCACTCACCTTTCATGATATATAATTTTTTAATTGCTTTTCATTCTCTTTAATATTTTTTATTATGTTTCTCATTAATATATAATAGCATAAACGCATGTGAAGAACTATTATGACAGAATCTTTAAGTATTTAACAATTAGGTTTTGGCTAATATTGACCATATATCGCTCTCATTTCACCCTCCTCAATTCTATTAAATTCGTAAAGGCTTATTTTTAATAATTTGTTTTATATTTTTAAGACGTATACACAAAATTGACATGTAACTATGCAAGCCCTATTAGAATTTTTTATTAGCGGAGCTGTGTATATTAACAATTACAAATTTCCATGCCACAGTAAAAATCTAGAGAAATCACTGTCTTCAAAACTCAATAAGATTTGGTAAATCTTTTCTATTTCTTGATGAATTAATAAGGTATGGAGTTTTTTTTTGCATGGTCTCAGCTTATTTTTTCTTTTTAAGATTAAATTGCATTTAGATACTATACAAAAAATTTTGGCCGAAGAGGTCTCTTGTCTTTGAGGTAGATTGCAATTTAGCCTTTTATTATTTTTTTCTTTGTTTAAATTTGGTATTTTAAAGTTTTTCAAAAGTTTCACTCATTGGTCCCAATGACTGAATATAATCATATCTTTCTTGTTTCAAGTTCGAATGCGAAAAATTTCGAGCTATATGTTTCTTTTAACGAGTTTTTTTCTTTATCTAATTGGACTCTTTAGCAAACAAGGTTAAAATGAGCTCCAAAATCAAGCTATTCATTTCATAGTCAAATGGGCAAAATTGGTCATATCTTTCTTGTTTTACGTTTGATTGCAACAGTACCTACATGTTACTCTTGATGATTTTTTTTCTACCCAATTGAGACCGTCAACAAATAAGATCAAATCGAACCTAAAAGTGGTTTGAAGTGAAAGGTAAAAAATTATGAAAAAAGCACTTTCTTCGAACTCAATTTGACCTCATTTACTGACGATCCCAATTATGTATTAAAAGGATTTGTCAAGAATAACTTGTAGCTCTTGACTCATCTCAATCACACTTGAAAGAGAGATATGACCAATTTCACTCTCTAAACTATGAAACGAGCGTCCACTTTCGTAGCCCAATTAATTTGATCTTAGTTGCTAACACCCCAACTAGACGAAAAAAAAGGACTTGTTAAAAGTATCATATAATTTAGGACTTGTTGCATTCGAACTTGAAACAAGATAGATATAGGTATATTTAGTCATTGGGACTAACTAGTGAAACATTTGACAAATTTGGAGGACCAAAATTACAACAAAAAAAAAAGTTAAATGGCTAAATTGCAAACCACAAAGATAAGGGATCAAAATTGCACTTTGTCAAAAAATCTTTTAAACTTTGAAGTATGATTAAAACACCTTTAAACTTATGATTTTATACAAAATACTTAGTTTATTAATTTTTTTATGAAAAACTTATGATTACTGTTGAATGTGAAATTAACCGGAATTTAATATTAGTTATTCTTGAATTTAATAGTATTCAAGAATTAAAATAAAAATATATTTTGAATGAAAATCTGAAAATGAGTATTTGTACACAAAATTACAAGTTTAGAAAAATTCCTCTCATTTTATAGAATTTATATGATCATTTACACATGAAGTAAAATTTAGGACAATTTTGTGTTTTTTAACAATGTTTTTATGGTCATAACTCATAGTCATAACTAACTCAACGAGAAAACTTTGGTAAATAAAAGATAGGGTAAATTACAAAATAGGGTCCTGTGGTTTGGCCCTGTTTCAGATAGGGTACATGTGGTTTGAAAAGTTTCAAATTGGGGTCTGAGGTTAACTCCGTTTGCAAAATAGGGTCTAGGTGGTTTTGACCGTAAAAAAACTAACGGTGCACGTGATAATTTGCCTAACAATCTCAGGGTCTTTAGTTAAAATACTATTTTAAGACCCTAACTATTTTTAACCAACGCAAAAATAGTATTTTAAAATAGTATTTTAACATGACGACGTAAGAAATAGGGATTCAAACGCAAAAAAATTAATAGTTAGGGTCTTAAAATAGTATTTTAACTAAAGACCCTGAGATTGTTAGGCAAATTATCACGTGCACCGTTAGTTTTTTGACGGTCAAAACCACCTAGACCCTATTTTGCAAACAGAGTTAACCTCAGGCCCCAATTTGAAACTTTTCAAACCACATGTACCCTATCTGAAATAGGGCCAAACCACAAGACCCTATTTTGTAATTTACCCTAAAAGATAATGATAGAAAAAAGGCTAAAACTTCATTTTGGTCTCTAAATTATGGTGTAAATTCTGTTTTGATCTCTAAACCATTTTCTTTTCTGTTTTGATTTTAAAAAATTTCAATTTGTTTCATTAGTCCAAAATATGATTTTATTTAGCTTTTGTTGTTAACTCTAATATGAATAATTGCGATGTGCGATTTATCTCTCATACGTGTTATAATAAGTATGAGTTGACAAATAAAAAAAAATCTTCATCCTTAATTACAAATTAAAGATGAACTTATGTTTAATTTTTCTTTCTAAGATAAAAGTTATTCTTTCTCTTTATGTCAACTCACTTGTTATGACAAATACTAGGATCCAATTCCCATATAATGACAGAAATTAGATGGAATCACGATTAGAAGTTAGGGTTTGGATCCTCTAGAGTTTCTTTCTATGCATTTCTTGTGGAGTTAGTGAAAAAATATGATTTCCATGAAATAAAAATATATAAAAACTATATTTTCTCTTTCTCTCTCTTATTTTCTCTTCCTTTCTCTCTCATACTCTACAAGAAATGTAGAGAAAGGAACTCTAGAGGATCCATTTCCTAGAAGTTAGGAGTAGGACTAATAATGGAATAAGTGGGCTAGTTGAAGGATCAAAATAGAACGAAAAATAGTTTACAGATCAAAACAAAAAACACCTTATAGTATTAGGAACCAAAATTAAGTTTTGACCTAAAAAAACCAAAGTGGGTTTAGGTCTCCTGCTGCGGCCCATTTTGAAATTTAAGCCCATTTCTGTTTTTTAAAAGAATTTTAAGCCCATTTCAGAGAAGTAAGTCCAAAGAATACGAGCTCATTTGGTGATATTTGAGGCCTTATAAGACATTATTTATTTATGTGTCTGATTCAGTTTTATGGTTCTTCATTATGGCCTTTTTCTCCTCTATGTCCATTTTCTGTGTCTAAATAACTTTCTGTGTTCACGGGCTGGGTTGGGTTGGGTTTAGGGCGGGTTGGTTCGGGCTCACTAATTTATTTGGCGGATTGGGTTGGGTAGGGCTAAAGAAAATAATTGAGTCAACCCAAACCAAACAGTGGCGGGTTGATTTGGGTTGGGTTGGAGGGTTAGCTCATACTAATTTTTTTATTTTTTATATATTTATTTTATAGAAAATTTGGTCCCTCTTAAATTTTTTTTTTAATTTGGTCCTTCACAATTTATTTTTTATGGACTAAATTGAGAATAAAAATTTATTAATTGACCAAATTGTAAAAATAATATTATTTGTGGTATTAAAATATAATTTTGACTAAATAAAAATTAATTTTATTTTTTATTTAATATTTTTGCGGGCCGGCGGGTTGG
>QANZ01028594.1:29974-77277 GCA_003254925.1 Chamaecrista fasciculata | reverse complement strand
ATTTGATGGGATATGGGATATTGAGAAAAAAAAAAACAGGAGAAGGATTAGAGAAAGGGAAGAAAGAAGAAATGAAATAATAATTTGGTATCAGAAATGGAGAATTCACTTTCTTAAATGAGAACTCACTTTGAATGAGACTTTTGCATGGCCAAAATCTTCCAATCCTGGAAAAGCCTGGCAGCAATTATTACAACATTCTTGGGAAAAACAAGAAAAAGAATATTAAAGACCCGACTATGAATATGAATTACAGGTACCAATTACAAATAAAAATCAAAATACACAATTTTTAAAGCTCAATTACTTATATAAAAAATATTTTAAAATTGTAAATATGGTTGGATTTTGTGGTCAAGTATTGGTTCGTATGGAATTCTAATTGAATTATGAGTTGATGTGAGTTATTTTACTTAAATCTTATATCGGGTAGTTTGTTTTTGAAAGCTCTCTCATTCTCTTATAAATAGCTGTATTTTCTCATCATTCAACTAGCTAGTTGACTCCATATATGTTGGAGAGGGTGTTTTTATATTGAGAGAACTCATATAGTAATATTTTTTTCTCTCTTTTAGTGTTGTTCTTTCGCGATCAGTCGTGAAAATATGACTCTATCTCTAGTAGGTAGAGTCTCACCGTTTAGTGGAATTCCTTATTGGTGTTAGTGATGAGGAGATCATCAACATTTGAAGATCAATCTTGGTGAAGATACTTGCCTGATTTGTTTTCTTGTTCAGATTTCGGTCCTCGGGTCGAGTCTTAAGGATTTGAAATCCTACAAATATATAAATTAGTTCTATTTTTAAAACATACACAACTTAATAATTTAATATTTAAAAGTCTATTTTATATTATTTAATCTTTGAAAGGTGTTAAATAAATAAACTTTAGTCCTTTTGTCCTTGTAAATTAGTTTTTAAAAAATAGGTTTAAGAAACTAATATGTATTGCTTTTACAATTTTCAAAAGTTTAATAATGTAAATTAGGCTTTTAAGGATTGAATTTTCAATTAGTATATTTAAACCAATTTGTATGTTTATTCAATTTAAAGAATTTTTGTGAAAAAAACCAAAGACTTTTCAACTTTTTTTATTTTCCATAAAAAAAAAGTATTGTTAAAATTTTTAATTAAAAATATTTTTAATTTTATAATTATTATTCCCCATGGCATTTACCAAAATTTACAATCAATTATTGTTATATTTAATGAATTAATGGTATGAAAGAAATGTAAACATTTTAAATTGTTTTAATAAAAATTTTACAATAAACTTTTTTACATGATTTTAGTAATTTCTTGTGATTTTTCATAATTTAAATTCCTTATATAAGAGTATAAGACATAAAAATATAAGAAAATAGTTGTATATCTAACTAATAAGTAAATGAGTAGAAAGTTCAAGTTTGGCACTTCTCTTTTTTTTAATACTCTAAATTAAAAATAAAAAGAGAAGAGATTAGAAAAGTTGACCTATATAGGAGTGTTCACCAGCTGGGTTAAGTCAAGTTTCGGTCAAATTTGAGATTCGAGTCGAACCACCGGGTACTATCTGAGTAGGTCACTTTTTTTTAGAGAATATATATTTGTATTTAGGCCATTCATGTATTTTTAAATTTTTATATATTGATAAAATAATTAATTATGCATGAGTTTAATAATGTTTATATTTATAAGAATACTTAATTTGATTTACTTTTTAAAAATATATTAATTTAATTGATACTAAGTCTATATTATATGTATATTTTTTTAATATACAATCGATAAAAAAAATAATCTATATTTTTATACAATAAAAAGTATTTAGTATTAAAAAATATATCAAAGTGTAAATTTGCTCTCATATCTTTTGATTATTTTGTAATTTGGTTCTATATCTTTTATTGTTGCAATTTTGATTCTATATCTTTGCAAAAGGTCCCAATTTTGGTCCCATATCATCTTTGGTCTCATATCTTTTAGTCAAATTACAGAATTAGTCTCATATTTTTGCAAAAAGATCAACCATTAGTTGATTCTTTTGTAAGGATATGAGACCACTTCTAAACCCGACTTAAAGATATAGGATCAATTCTGCAATTAACCCAAAGATATGGGACCAAATTTGCAATAAAAAAAGATATGGGACCAAATTAGGATCTGATCCAAAGATATGTGACCAAATTGGAAACTGAGCAAAAGAAATGGGACTAAATTTACACTTTAGCCAAAAAAAATATAAATACATATAGTAAAATATAAAATAACTATACCCGAGCCAAGCCAGGTCTAAAAGCGCAAGACTCGAGACCTGGCTTCGCCCAGCTCGAAGACGACAACAATAACAATAACCAAAACGTTTTTTCAGTAGGTGATGTCGGCTATATGAGTCAACTGACGTCAACGTGTTCTATCTTTGCACATGTCAACCGTAAGGCTATTGATAAATAGATCTTTTCGAATAGTTTCTTGGATAGTTTTCTTTGGTCTTCCTCTTCCTTGGATTATAGGATTTTCGACCATTTGGTCAACTCTGCGTACCGACGCCTCTAAAGGTCTTCTTTGCACATGCCCGAACCACCTAAGGCGTGTTTCAACTAATTTCTCTACGATAGGTGCTACACCAACCTCTTCTCTAATGACCTCATTCGTGATTTTATCTTTAATAGTATGATCACACATCCAACGAAGCATTCTCATCTCAGTCACGTTGAATCTATGCCCATGTTGCCATTTTATCGCTCAACATTCAGTACCATACAACAGAGCGGGTCTTATTATCGTGCGGTAAAATTTTCCTTTTAGTTTAAGCGGCACTTTTTATATCACATATAACCCCCGAAGTCTTTCTCCATTTCATCCACCTTGTCTAAATCTGTTGGGCGGAAGCGCAACCCACACAAGAAATAAAGGAAGAGGAAACGGAGAAACGAACACAAATCTTTAACGTGGTTCGGTGCCTCAAGACCTACTCCACGGCCCCCTCTGGGACAAAATTCACTATTTGTAATTTTTGCACGGAAAAATTGAAAACCCTCTCTCACAACTACCCAAACCCTTTCACACTCAAAGGCTAGTAGAAGTGATACACAAAAAGATAGAAGCCCCACTCTCTATTTATAAGGCCCCCTCCCCCTCTCAAGTTTTGTACCCATCGATGTGGGACTTGGGAGAAATCCCAACAAATCCTCCCTTCACCCAAAGTCCCACATCATCTCACTCTATCAAAGAAGAAGCCATCTTTGCCTTGCCCCTCCTCTCCTTCAGGTTCTGCATGTCCTCCCTGAATTCTGGGCATTTCACCTGCTTGTGTCCCAACTTCCCACAATAATAGCACTCAACAATGCTCGTGTCTCTCGGCCGAGTTCTTCTCTCAAGTTGGTCACCCTTCTTCTTCCTCTCTCTTTCAATATTCTCTGCAGCTAGTAAATGACTATCCCCGGAAGACTCTTCACCACCCATCATCCTCTGACTCTCCTTCATTGCCGTCATTGCCTCATCTAATTTCAATGTGCTCTTCCCTGCTAACATTGACTGCACTAGTGGCTTGAAGGATTTTGGTAATGAAGCTAACAGGAGCAACGCTTGCTCTTCATCCTTGATAGTCTCCCCTGCATTCAACAGTCTAGATACCAGCTCATTAAATTTATTAATGTGATCAATCACATTACCTCCCTCTTCCATCTTCAGTGAATACAAGTCCATCTTCATCATCAATCGGTTGGTGAGCGTTTTTGACGCAAACTTGCTCTCCAACGTGTCCCACAAACTCTTCGGCGACGTCTCCTTTAACACTGTCACTTTAATCTGCGGGGCTAGAGCCAACCGAATTGTACTAACAGCTTTCTTTTGAATTGTATTCCGCTCTTCATCTTTCATTCCACTTGGTTTTTCCTCACTCAATGCAGATTCAAGACCCTGTTGAACTAAATAATCCTGAATTGTGCATTGCCACAACATGAAATCCGTTCTCCCATCAAATAACGGAACTTCAAACTTCAAGGTCGTCATCATACAAACAGACAACCAATAACTAGCACCACAGAAGATAGACAGCCAATAACCAGCACCACAAGCAACCAACAACCACAAACAGTCTAACAGACAACCACTCCAAAATCCAGAAAAACTAACTTCAAAACTGGAATTAAAATCAAAAAGCTAGACTGAACCAACCTCTCTTGATGTTGCAGTGCCGGAACCTTCTGCTGACTGGCTGACCCACTTGCTCCTTCCTCTCCCTTCTTCCTCCCTGGACTTCAACCTCAGCTCTGATACCACTTGTTGGGCGGAAGCGCAACCCACACAAGAAATAAAGGAAGAGGAAACGGAGAAACGAACACAAATCTTTAACGTGGTTCGGTGCCTCAAGACCTACTCCATGACCCCCTCTGGGACAAAATTCACTATTTGTAATTTTTGCACGGAAAAATTACAAACCCTCCTCAATACAATTTTTGAACGGAAAAATTGAAAACCCTCTCTCACAACTACCCAAACCCTTTCACACTCAAAGGCTAGTAGAAGTGATACACAAAAAGATAGAAGCCCCACTCTCTATTTATAAGGCCCCCTCCCCCTCTCAAGTTTTGTACCCATCGATGTGGGACTTGGGAGAAATCCCAACAAAATCATGTAATTAACATCCTCTTCTATTTCCCCTTTGCTTTGCAATATCGTTCCCAAATACTTAAAGCTTGTGACTTCTTATAACTGATGATCTTCAAGTTTCACAATAGTCGTAGGACCCCCTTCTCTTCCACTGAACTTACACGCCATAAACTTTGTCTTACTTCTACTGATATGGAATCCGTAAGTCTCCAAAGCTTGTCTCTACCTCTCTAATGTTACATTGACTTCGCCTTTGGAGTCTCCGACCAAGACAATGTCATTGACAAAAACCATGCACCTCGATGTTGCCTCTTGTATATGTTCAATGAGTACATCCAATATTACAGTAAAGAGGTACGGGCTCAGAGCGGAGCCTTGATGGAGTCCTATGGTAATAGGAAAATCCTTCGTTGCTCCACTTTGTGTTCTCACACAAGTTGTGACTTTGTTATACATGTCTTGAATCACTCAGATATAAGACACATGAACTCCTTTCTTCTCCAAAGTTTTTCATAAAACATCCCTTGGTACTCTATCATAAGCCTTTTCTAAATAGATAAAAACCATGTAAAGATCCTTATGAGCATTCTGATACTTTTCCATCAATCTTCTGAGTAAGTATATAGCTTCTGTTGTTGACCTTCCTAGCATGAAACCAAATTAATTTTCAGAAATTCGTGTTTCAGTCCTCAGTCTCCTCTCAACAATCTTCAAGTTTGGTCGGGTCAAACCAAGCCAAATTTGGAAATTTATATTTAAATTATTAAAACCATTTTTTTGGAAAATTTGTTAGAAATTAATAAATTTGATAGTTTCAATCGTACAGTGCTTGAGAATGCTTAGTTTTTTTGTCACAACATATGTAGTAATCTTCTAATTACAATCCAATCAAAAATTGTTTATGCAATTTGTAGAAGTGTAAATCTTGCAATCGATTGGCTTGCAAAGTGCAAGAGTTAGGGTGAGTTAGGTTTAACATTGTCTTTTCATTATAATTTCATTATCCCAATTTTCATTATATCACTTAAGCTACAGTGCTATATGGGTGTTTGTTTTCCAATTATAAAGTCATTACAAAAATATCACTTCATTACAAACTCATTTCATTACATATTTCATATCCAATTACTAACATACCCGTACTCAAATACCTATAATTACCTATACTTTAATACAAATATAAAAAAAACTATTTAGCAAAATAGTAATTTTCATACCCTCATTTATTACACTTACAACTTTCTCTCTCCACTCATCATTTTTTCTTTTTTCTTCCTCTTTTTCTTATTCACCCCCTCTCTCTCACACATATATATTTTATAATTATAATATATATATATCTGCCAAAAATATATATATATATATACATATTATAATAATATAATGTGTATATATATTTTAACATATATATATATATATGCCACACACTCACGTATTCATATATATAATATAATAATATATAAATATTTTTTATTTTATAAATATATTATATTATACTATATATAATTTATAATTTATATTAATTTAAAATAAAATAATTCAACTCATGTTATTTACATTTTAGTCCATGATATAAAATATATAATTCAGACGCCAAAAATATACATTTTGGTCTCTCCTCCAGTATATATATGGGTATACGAGAGAGGCGGATAGTGGAAGAAGAGTGGATGGTGCGATGTGCTCATGCGTGAAGATCAACGGTCATATTATTACCCGCAAAAAGACAAACCGTTTTGATTAATATATAATTTTTGGTCCCACATTTTTTTCGTGGATAACATTTTGGTCCTTCAATTTATTTTTTGGAGGAAAGTTTGCAATATAGAAACCCAATCGTTGATGAATGCAATTTTTTACGGGTCAAGAGATATATTTCACTTTCGTAAGGACCGATTCGTTCAATTTATATAAAATCATAGACCAAATGGTAGGTTTTTAAAAATTTTCATGTTATTTACATTTTGGTCCTTTTATTTCATTACATAATACTACTCCAACCTTCATTACAAATATTCACATCTCGCACAAATTCCGAGACAATTTCATTACCATTTTATTTCATAACCACCACAACCAAAAAGTCAAAATATTATTTTTTTTATTTTTATCTATTTCCATTATCAATTATCAATTCTACCCCTATACAATTTAAAAAAACTCATATTTATTTCAACCAACCACAATCATTACATACTCTTTTTCATAATTTCACATCCTATTTTTTTCATTACATCTCAAACTAATCCAAACACCATTTTCATTACATTTTCATTATATAATTTTCTCATTACCATTTCATTACATAAAATCATCATTTCATTATCTACTTCTAATCCAAACACACCCTTAGAATGATGTATCCCTTTAGTTAGGTTCATAATCTTCTATCATTGTTATATGTCATATCAATTAGTTTATGATCAATTATCCTCTTTCACAACTTTTAATGTTATCGATTCTATTTCTTAGTGATTTTTTAGTTTTTATTTTCTCATTTTTTTTTTCTGTTTCCATTATTTCTGGTTGTTGCTCTTTTGGCTTGTCTTGTTGTTTTGATGTATTTGGCCAAAAAAAAAAACAAATGGTAATTTTAAATTACAATATTCTTTATTCCGGAATTAGGAGTTCTTAATTAATTACAAATATTGTTAGGTTGTTTTACGTAATGTTTTCTGGTTGTCATTCATTAGACATATTTTCGTTATTCCCTTTATCCCCTAATATTTATTTTTTAAGGTTAATACACACAGACCAAAAAAATCATTAATTCACCTAAAATGAAGAGAATAATAAGATAAAAAAAAAATAAATTGTCCTTATTAAATTACTCCTATTTACTCTCATCAATTCAATCTCTACTAACTATTTAATAGGGATAAAATTGTAAAAAGAATAATTAACATTCTCTTGATTTTCTAAAACATCAGATAATTTAGAACAAAAAAAATTCTCCTACAAACAGATATGTTGGGATTTTCTTTGCTTTTTCAAAGTTCTATGCATAGAAAAGTGGAGAGTGTGAGGAAATCTATAAATAGAGAGGGGGTTTTTCATCTTAAGTTGTATCACAAAATTACTAGCTTATGAGTGTAAAGGGGCTTGGGTAGTTATGTGGGGAAGAGTTTATAATTTTTTCATTAAAAAATTGTAATGAGAAGGGTTTGTAATTTTTCCGTGCAAAAATTATCGATAGTGAAGTTTGTCCCAGTGGGGCCGTGAAGTAGGTCTTGAGGCACCAAACCACGTTAAAGTTTTGTGACCGTTTCTTCTATTTCCTCTTCCTTTATTTATTGTGTGGGTTGCGCTTCCGCCAACAAGTGGTATCAGAGACTGGCTGCAGTCCAAGAAGGAAGAAGGGAGAGGAAGGAGCAAGAGAAGGGTTGGCCAGTCAGCATAAGAAGGTTCCAGTGCCACGTCAAAAAAGGTTGGTTCAATCTAATTTTCAATTTTATAATTCCAATTTTGAAGTGAGTTTTTCTGGAATTTGGATGGGTTGTCTGTTGGATTGTTTGTGGTGTTGGTTATTGGCTGTCTATTATATGGTGTTGGTTATTAGTGGTGGAGAAGTTATCCGCGCAACGAGAAGAGGTTGTGCAAGTGACGAGATATTACGTTGGCAACGAGGAGATGTTGCACAAGCAAGAAGAGATGTCATGCAAGTGAAGAGATATCGTGCTGACGATGCTATGCAAGCGACAGAGAGATGTCGTGTACGTGATGAGAAGATACTGTGTTGGTGACGAGGAGATTCTACACAAGCAAGAGGAGATGTCATGCAGGTGAAGACATACCGTGCTGACGATGCTGTGCAAGCGACTTGGAGATGCCACACAGTCTATTTGAAGGAGGACTAAAGTGTTCTCCAAGGTAAAGATCAGAAAAGCTGAGAATGTAGAGATGTCAGTTTTTTCTGATATAGTGAGATGATGTGAGACTTTGAATACATGGAGGATTTGTTGGGATTTTCTTTATTTTTTCAAAGTCCTACATTGGTTGCATAGAAAAGTGGAAATGGTGAGGAAGCTTATAAATAGAGAGTGGTTTTTCACCTTAAGTTGTACCACAAAATTACTAGCCTATGAGTGTAAATAGGCTTGGGTAGTTATGTGGGTGAGAGCTTATAATTTTTCTGTTCAAAAATTGTAATGAGGAGGGTTTTCTAATTTTTCCGTGCAAAAATTACAGATAGTAAAGTTTGTCCCAGTGGGGCCGTGAAGTAGGTCTTGAGGCACCGAACCACATTAAAATTTTATGTTCATTTCTCTTTTTTTTTCTTTTATTTATTGTGTGAGTTGCGCTTTGGCTAACAAGATATTTGAGAATGAAGGGAGTAATTAATTACAATAATTATGCCCTAATTTATTATTGATGTCACGTATAGATGGAATCTTTGTTGTGAATGTATGAGAGCTAGTTTGAGTATGACAATGATTCAATATCTTCTATCCTTTTGCTTGGAACGATGTGCTGTGAAATCTGAATTATTTGGAAACAGACAAAGCAGATTTACATGCAATAATGTTGAAGGCACCAGCTAATAAAGGCCTTCTTCAAAAAAACTATTAAGGGTGTCCTTTAATAGTTTAATTACTACAAACTTTTATTTTGTTTTTTGAAAGGCTCACTATTTTAAACAAAATTATTTTCAAAATGCATGTATGTAATAAGTAATTATTAATAACGAATTATATTATAGTTGCTAGGTTCTCAGAAGATCCAATTTAATGTTATTAAAATGTTTATTTTAATCATTATTCTTATAGACGAAGTGATTTATATATATATATATTACAAATTTAAAAACAAGAAAGATTTTATTAAAGACATATATATATATAATATTATTTTTTTTAAGTTTTAATTTATACCATAATCAATGCTGAGAAAAAACCTATTAAAATTGGTCAAAGAAAAATGTGATGTGGGGACAGATACACCCATGAAAGGTTCAATTATTGAGATTGTTCATTATAAAAAGCTGATGCATGCAGTTGCAGAAAGCCGGCCAGCAACCATTAGGGTCTTATATTATATCTTTGTCATTGCATTTTTTGTTTTTATTTTTATTTTTATTTTTCTTTTTGAAATATTGAATTTGTAGATGAAAATAATATAGGTAAAAAAAATTGGATCTCTCCATTTATAATCATTTCACCTCTTTAATAAACAGTGAAGATGTATTTAATCTTATTGTCTATAGTCTCTATTCAACTCTACTATATTTAGATTACATCTTTAATGTTTTAGAGTCTTCTAAACTATTAAGGATCTACGATCTTTTAGAATCTTCTATATTCTTGGTGTATCTTCTAAAAAATTTTACACTTTTCTAAAATATTCTACACATTTTTAAAGTGTTTCATATTCTTTAGAATACTCCGTACTTTTCTACACAATAAAAATATCATCAAAGAATTTCACAATTCTCTAACCTTGTGAAAATAAAAACTTTTAGAGTGCATTTGGTACGCTGTTATCTCATGCCTACCATTTTATATACTATAGTATCTTAGATGTCTAGTATTTGGTAACGTCATGATGTCGTCATATATTGACATCGAAGGTAACACTATCATCAGATGACAACAAAAAGAGTGTCATCTGATGACAACACAAAAACTATGTCATCTCATATGACAGGGTTTACAAGAGTATTTTTCAATTAAGGTTTCAATTTTATCCTTTTTTTTTAATTTGTTTTTTGGTCAAAGTGCACTTTTAGTCCCATAACTTTTGCTTAGGTTTCAATTTGGTCCCATAACTTTTTTTGTTGCACTTTTGGTCCCATATCTTTGTAAAAAGTTGCAAATTTGGTCTCGTGTCACTTTTGGTCCCATATCTTTTGATCAAATTGCAGAATTGGTCCCATAACTTTGCAAAAAGTTTCACCATCAGTCCTATCTGATAAAATGATATTAGACCAATTTCGTACCTGACCCAAAGATATAGGACTAATTCTGCAACCTGACCAAGAGATATAGGATTAATTCTGCAACATGACCCCAAGATATGGGACAAAAAATGCAACACGAGACCAAATCTGCAATTTTAGCAAAAGATATGGGACCAAAAATGCAACAAAAAAAGTTATGGGACCAAATTGAAACTTTAACAAAAGTTATGGGACCAAAAGTGCACTTTGACCTTGTTTTTTTTTTCTAAGAATCTTATTATTTGGCCCCTAAATTTATAATAAGTCAACTAAGGCCCAGTTCGTTTCCGTTTTGATTATAATCTGTTTTGATTATAATCATAATAAACATGTTCGTTTACGTTTTTTTCCTGATTCAATTATAATCATGATTTTTTAATAATCAAACACACTCAATTACACTTATACCCCTATACATAAACCTATAATTACCTATACTCTAATACAATCAATCCCCAATCACAAAGGGCAAAATTGTCATTTACTTTAAAATTGGGTCAGTTTGTAAATATCCATTTTTGTGTTTGGGCTAAAATGTTATTTTGCCCAAATAATTTAGAACTGAAATTGAAATTTTCCCCAATCATATCCCTACCATCTCTTTCTCTCTTCAGCCACTTCCAACCACTAACCCGAATTCGATCCCACCATCCAAGTCCCTAGAATCAGAAAGACAAATTGATCCTGAACTAGGAATATGAAGCACTTCACTCTTTCTNAACTTTTTCTTCCATTTATACCCCTATACAATTTATCAATTTCCTTACTTTTTATCCACCTACCACAATCATTACATACCCATTTTAATAATTTCACACCAAATAATCAACAATCATCCAAACACCACTACAAAAATAATCAACTTTGATTATAATCAAACTATGATTATAATCCAAACAAATTTAAAAAAAAACGGAAACGAACTGACCCTAATTTGTCCATGAATAATCAAAATATATGACTCATTACTATATTATTTATCTAGACATTTTTTTATAATTAATATTTATTTAAACAATTGGTTCATGATATTTTATTTAGACATTTTTTTAATTTTATTAAAATTACCCTTTAATATATCATTATAATTTAATTATTTATCAGTATCATAAAATAATATATTTTTAGTATAGAAATATAAATGAATATTTTTTTTTGTATAATTATTTTTATATTCATTTTGAAAATATCAAAAAAAAAATTTTAAGATGTTAATAGGAATAAACATGGAATTTTAATCAAGATTGATGTTATTCACAAGAGAATATCAAACATATACATCTTAGATCTCTGATATCTATTATTGTCATACAAAACATTGGTATTATAAATATCATGTATCTTATACTATAATATCACATACCATAACATATGAAATACTACAACATCTAAAATAACAACGTATCAAGCACACTCTTAAAGAATTCTCAAACTATTATAACTAGGTGGGTCTTGACATATACTTTACTAATGTTCTTTTTTTTTTTTATGGAATATACTATACACAACTTAAGTGGATACATTTTATTAATAAATGTATATATATCCTAATTTATTAAGAAATTATTATTATGATATTCTATTTGTCAATCACACCTTATAATATTTATTTGAATTTACATGTTAAATATGATTCTAATGTTAGATCATTAATTTTTTTATATTTAGTAAATTAGTAATAAATGAATTTAAAATATTTTTATTTAATAATATAATGTTATTTTTGACAACTTTTGAAATGATTGTTAAACTCATTGGTCCCAATCAATTAAAGTTTTTTTTTTCTCTTGGAGAAAATATTGATTATTTACTTGAAAATTGACATACACCAGACCAAGAAAATAATCCAAGATACAATTTGTCAGTTCTGGACCACATTTATACAGTACTTTTAACCGTGGTTTTGGGCCCAAAAAAGAAAAATCATAGTTCGTACACATACAATATATTTAATTTTATAAAAAATTAATGTACATCGAAAGTAAGAGTCACAATGGACTAAAATTATAATATCTTATTACTTAATCAAATTTGGTTTCAATGGTTAAATTCACTAAGTCGCTTAAGCATGTGTTGAGAGTTTAAATTTTGTCTTATGTATGTATTAACCAATTGACACATATCTGCGAAGAATTAGTCCTTAACTTGTCAAACGATATCTTTCGCAATCCAAAAATAAAAAAATAATATCTAATTACTTCGAATGAAGTATTGACTATTCACATATTTCAAAATGCAAGTAAAAGTAATTAGTTAATCCTGCATGTGAGTGAAAGAAAAAGAATAGATCATTTTTTAAGTATAATTCATCAAAAGAAGAATTATTATCCTATATAATTAATTGAGTCTCAATCGATAAAGGGACCACAAAACTAATAAATTTTTCTTTTGTAAATTAAGGTCGTGTCTTTTTCATCAATAATTTATATTTAGTTTTGAATGTTTTAATCTTTACTTTCCTAACATTACATATAAATAATATATGATAGTATTTTTAAAAATAAACATAAAATACTAACCCATTATTAAAAGAAAGTTAAATACCGTCTCAAAGTTGTTAATCAAACAGCTAATTAGAAAACAGTAAATTAAAGAATATAATTGATAGATAATTTTTTCTGTCAAATAATTTACGAGTTACGACATGATATTTAATTTATTGATTTTATTTGCTTTTTTTAAAAAATAATTTATGTCATATCAGTATCACAACTCATTGACTCAATCTTTTTCTGATAGCTTATTAATCCGGTTCTTTTTCCATTATCTTACTTTTTGCATTATTGTAAAATAAAACAAAAATAAAATTGTTATATTATTTTATATATATTATATTTTTAAAATTAAAACAATATCCACAAGCATGAAAGATATAATATTTTTTAAGTAAAATATTAATAGTACTTTTAAATGATTTATATTTTTTTATTCCAAAGAAAATTATCTATAAACTTAAAAAAGAATTTAAGTCATTTAGTTACTTCCCCAAAATAAGAAAATATATTTTACTCTATTTTTTATTGCGATTAACTGTAATGCTAAATACATATTACTATATAAACACTAAAATATAAAGAAAATCCATCATTCACCACATGATATTAAGATTTTCTTTTTATTTGAATAATGAACTAATTTAGTTATATGAAGGAAAAAAAAAAAAAGTGGAAGAAGTATCAAAATCTTTGGGGACATATATGGAATTGTACGAATTAGTGGTCTTTGAGTTCTGTTATGTTTGGCGACAAGCAAGGCCCAGCACCATTAATGAGCTTCAAGTATCAAAATCTTCACTTGTCCCCATGATCCATCTCCAAAATCTTTTTCCTTTTTAATTTTGCTTAGATTTTTTCAAAGATCCTAATATCTATGTGTGTTGTTTGCATTTATTTTAGTGATTTTATTCAATAATTAGAAAAGTGGCCAATGAAATAATAAATTGAGAAAACTAACAATTTAGTCCTTAAAAGATTATTGAATTGACAATTCAATCCTTGAAATATTAAAATATATAGTTTAGTCCCTGAAAGTTCAGACCAATATACTTATTAGTTTGTTTCATGTACTAAATAACATATCGTTTTAATTTTTCAAGGTCTAAAAATTATAGCGTTTCAATCTTTCAATGACTAAACTATGTATTGATATCTTTTAAGGGTGAAGTTATCAACTCGGTGATCTTTAAATAAAATAAGAATTTTTGGATTGATTTTTTAAAGTTAATGGATCAAAGTGAAATTGATTAAATCTAAGAGGCAAAATTGAAACCTAACTATAAATGGAAGGACTAAAAGTGCACTTTCGTCAAAACAAAATTTATGTTTAGGTCAAAAGTGCACAATATTTTAATATAATTTAGGTCAAAAGGTCATTTGGGTTCTAAATTTATGTCCTTATTTTCATTTTGGTCCTTATCTTTATGTTTCAAAAGATTCATATCGATCTTAAATGTTAACAAAATATTTCATTTTGGTCTCAAGCTATTGAATGTGATCATATTTAATTTCTCTCTTTATAAGTTCGAATATGACGAGTCCAGAGTTATGCGTGTTGCTTTTGAATAATACTTTCTCTATCTAGTTGGATTCGTCAACAAATGAGATCAAATTGGATCTTAAAAGTGGACCACTCATTTTATGATCAAACAAGTAAAGTTGGTCATATATCTCTCGTTTCAATTCTGAATATGACGAATTCAAAGTTACGAGTTACTTTTAACAAGTTATTTTTCTGTCCAGTAGGAACCGTCACATATGAGATTAAATCGGGCTTAAAAGTGGGGTTGCAGGGATGGAGCCAGGAATTGCATGTAGGGGGGGCCAATTTTTTTTCACATAATAATTATATATTAAAAAATATATAATTAATATTATATATAAATAATATATGTATGAAAAAAAAATATAATTAATAATAATATGAGATAAAAAATAAAAATATATGATATTTTGAAGTTTACTAAGCAAAAATATAAGATAAATCAAATAGGTAAAAAGTTTTTTAGAAAATTAGAATGTTTAAATATATTAAGATTAAATAAGATGGACCAAATTGAGAAAAATAAAAGATGTGATGGACCAAAATGTGACTTTAGCTAGAAAAAATCAGTGAAGTAGAAAAAATTAAATTAGAGGATGAGGTTTTAAAAAAATTGAAAAAATGTAGAAGAAATGAGATAAAATTGACCAAATTGAAAAAATAATAAACATTTGAGAGAACAAATGTAGTTTCAGCCACCAAAAAAGTAAATGAAGTATTGAAATTAGGAGCTCTAGATGCTGAGGTTCAAACCCATGCCAACGATTGGGGGGACCAAAAACATTTCCACTAGGCTATGGGTTAGACTTTAATAAATTATGGTTATATTTTATATATATTAGCAAAATTGGGGGGGGGGGGGAGGGGGCATGGCCCTCCTAGCTCCGTCCCTGTGGGGTTGGGATCAAAAAGTAAAATATTATGAAAAATTGGTTCCAATCCCATTTTCGAGTCCGATTTAATTTGGCTTCATTTTCTAACAATCCTAATTGGAGGAAAAAAAAACTTGTTAAGAGTAACCGATAGCTTGTCGTATTCGAACTTGAAACAAGAGAGATGTTATCAATGTTGCTTGTTTAGCCGTGAAATGAGCAGTCTATTTTCGAGACCTGATTTGACCTCGTTTGCTGATAACCCTAAACTAAATAGAGAAAGTACTTTTCGAATGCAACATGTAACTCTAAATCATCATGTTGAAACTTAAAATTAGAGAAATATGACCATATTCAATAGTTTTTGACCAAGAAGAAACATTTTGGGAACACTTAGAACCAATATAAATCTTTTGAAACATAAAGGACCAAAATTAACATAAGATATACATTTATAACCAAAATGAGTGTTTGACATATAATTTAAGTTGTAGCTAGCATATAACATTGTATAGTATAATAGTATTTTAGATTTTCTTTTCTAATTATTTTAAGGGAGTAGAGTGCTACTATACATACATTTCAAAATTTAGAGAGCAAAGTGTAATGTGGCTACGGTTAAGATATCAAACTCGATCTACTAATCAAATTTGTCTTCCAATCTGATTAATTTGATTGGATGAAATATCCAAATCGAATCGATCGATCTAATTAATGATTTGAACACCCCTAGGTTACAGTGGTGTGTGTGTGTGAACTGTGAATATTAGGAGAAAATATGAATATTATTGTTACCCAAAAAAAAAAAAAGAAGAGTAAGAGAAAATATGAATATTATTTACATCAGTAAAACGGTTTATATACAAGATACAAAGCACTTGAAGGGAACAAGTGCTAACTAACTGAACAACTTCCACTATTTACACAAATGCCCCAAATTACTTTTAATTATCCTTCAATATATTTACATTACATTCTCTCTCTCTATATATATATATATTTGTGTCTGTTTTTTTTAACATATACTTGTATTTAAAATATGCACAAAAGTGAATAATAAAACCATATTAAAATAAGTGCATGCAAGAGAAAATCTTATAAATAGTTTGAATGCAAATATAATGCACACTTATCATTTCTTCTTTTTTTTCATAAGAATTTATTATTTCTGATGAATTAGGTTCTGGTCGGGGTCATTACCTGGTTCAGATGAGGCAACTCTAGGTTGAAAGTTACCTGCAAGATAATGAATACACAGGGTGACCCTGCGATTCACCTCCGATGCTTAAGTTAGTAATGTGTATTTTCTCAATAATGTCAATTGACTGAGAATAGAGCGTACATTTGCCAGGTCTGACTTTTTATACTGAGGGCAATCTGGTGTGATCTTGCCATTAATGTTTGGATGTTTGATTGAGATCCCTGATGATCTGATTGTGATCCTTGGCTCCCACGAAGTTTCCTTTCTTGAGCAAGGCGCCTTGATGGCCAAGGCAGAATCCGTGGGGAGGATCATTTTGATTGACTACGGATCTTGGCTGATCCTCGATTGGTTCCTGATTGATTCAGGGAATATTTCCTTATTCCTCGCTATCTTTTGCTTCGTGGGCGCCCACGCCCCTTATGGCATTGGGCGTCCTTGACCTAGTGAGATGCAGGGCGTTCTCGCCCTTACAACTCATCTTGTGGGCTTGTGGCATACTGGGCCAAGGGCATCTCCTGCCATTTGGGCCTCCTAAATATTGGGCCTATTATCAATTTCCATAGACAAATGTAACCCTAACTAAAAGTTTTTGCTGCTTGAGTCCACAGAGATGAAACAAACATGGTAGTAACTAGTAAGAATGTAATTGTCCCTTGTTATCTGTCAAATACTCGTAAGCAACAAAAAAACAAGAAGAAAACTAGTAAAAAAAAAAGGATAAATGGTGTTTAATTAATTTTTCTTAATTTTAAGAAAAAGCATATTAAAAACGTGAAATAATCTTCTTTTAATAATGGACATGGCTACTAATTACAACGGTCTGGTGCAGTGGTAAGCGAGTTACACTCTAAGTGGGAGAGGACTAAAGTCCAAACCATAGAATTGACATTGTTGAAAAGGTTTTATCTGTTCGCTTTCGGTCTGAATGAGTCTAATCATTGTCTATACCGTCACATGATAAATAGGAAAACTCACAATTTAAGAATAAAGAAAAATAGACAAGTCATTCAAGTCCTAATCTTGTTTTCTTTTTAGTTTCCACCATTAATGGACTAATAAGATGACGTGCTTCATATTAATTCAATTCTAAATGGCAAAAGCACCCATTTGTTCTTTAAATTGTATACCAATTATCAATTTCATTATCAATCCTTTTCTTGTCGTCAATTTTCTTCTCAATTTCCACATTTTGGTCAATTTTATATTTTGCTCCTACTTTAGTCAAATATTAACAACATATTTTACATGGCTAATAGATATATAATGTAAATTTAATAGAAAAATAAACTCAAATCTTAACTTAGATGAAAAAATAGAATGAAGTTTGTCTTTAATTTATTGAAAGAAATTAGTCAAAAGATAAAATTGACCAAAACGTATAATATTGAGGACGAAATTGACAGTTGGTGTAAAGTTTGGAGACCAAAAAGAGTGCTTTTGTCATTCTAAATATTTGTGTTGATTATTTAGTTTAAAATAAAATTATCATTAATTATTATAATTCAATTTTTATTTACACAAGTCCCATTTGTTGTTTGGTATTTTAATTTATATGTATTTGTCATTATATAGTAAGTGAAAATATATGACAACCAATGATAATTAGTAGCATGATGCTATAGAATATTGCATAAAGTAAATACTGATAATAATTTTGGTTTGAAACTTAAATTAAAGGCATGGGTAGCACACTGGATTAATTTATCCGTAGTATCTTAATTGGAAGGATTTATATGGCTAATGTTTTTATGACACAGATTGACATGTATTTAAGTTTAAAATTTAGAAATAATAAATGATGATATATTCTATTGTTTCTAATTTTACCCCTTTTTTTATTTGTTAATAAATATTATTTTTGCTGGTTTTCCAAATTCTTACACCATGACCAGCTCATCAATCAATATATAAAAAATCGATTAAACAATTTATATATATTTGTTATGCATTTTTAATAAAGAAATGATAGAAGAGAGTATGACTAATTAAATATATATCTGATGACTGGAGGTCTCGTTATATGTATCAATATATAAAGTATAAATAAATAATTAAAGTTGTTGTCAAAAAGCAAATAATAATTGAAGATTGATGAAAATGAGGAGGATTTGTCCTTTTTCAGAGTGGTTAAGTTTGTTTAATCAAATATTCAAGAAGGAACAAGAAGACAATTTGGACATGCATGCCTCATGCATAGCATGGTACACCTTTTTCTCTTCTTTAATGCAATATTATATATATATACATCATAAATTTAAATATATATATATATATATATAATAAATTTAAGAAAAAAAAAACTTTTTTATCCTTAAACTTTATATCAATTATCAATTTCATTTTTAATATTTTATAATTTGGTCAATTTTATTATTTTTTCTTACTTTAATCAAATATTAACGATAATACGTAGTTAATAACATGTAATGTAAAATTGATTAAAAAATTAAATTTAAATAAATCCTAACTCAGTTAAAAATAAGATAAAATTTATCGTTAATTTATTAACAAAAATAGTCAAAAGATGCAATTGACCAAAATTTGGAAAATTAGAGATGAAATTGACTGCAAAAGAAAATTATGGATGAAATTAATAATTAATATATAATTTAAGAACTAAAAGGATGATTTTTCCTAAATTTAAAATTTGGCTTCATCACAATATGATAAGTTGGTGTTACAAAACTCCTACCCATTTCGAGACGTGTGCAGATATTTTTATTATTTTAATGACTTATGTAAAATAGTTATTATTTTTAATTATTAGCTAGGGACTTAGGGTTGAGTATATATTTTTCATTTTTTTTTTCTCAAACAAGCACAACGAAAGCTAGTTAGTAGCTACATTAATATAAAAGATAATTCATTTATATACACAGTGTGCCTAAAGAATCAGACAAGACCGTTGAAAAAATACATATACTAATTAAAGAAAACAAAATATGAGAATTTCTTTTGATTTTCAAATAAAGCATGCCGGGAGGAATTAGATTATCATTTTTAAAATAATACTTTTATTCGTATAGTATTTTATATTATATGGCTCCACCCCTTTCTGGTCGTCCAGGTTTAAAACTATAGTCTATGAAATTAAAAATTAGAGAAAATTTACTATTTGATCTCTCTTTCTTTACTAAGTTAACAATTTAATCCCTTATTTATTCTACATACACGGACACGCAAAGCTCTTAGTATATTATATTTATTAAATCATAACGTGAGTTAAAAGTAAACTTAAAGTGTAAGTGATAATACGTACAATTCGCATGGCGCCAATCTGGAGTGATCGAAAACGACGTCGGTTGGTGTATTGTATAATGTATAATTGTACCTTTAATAATGACTTAAGTATTAAGGTTAAAGAAGTTAGTTGACGATGGAAATCGTTAATTAATGGGAAACTGTTGGAAAGCTAACTGCAATTTATAAATATTGAAAAACCTCGAGCTAAATTATATTAGAGAAAGGTAAATACTAGCTACTTACAATTAGTCACATAATTTTATTATAAGTCAAAATCTCAAATGGATCCTTTATGTATGTGGTTGGTTTCAAATTGATCCTTTATCTTTCATTTGTTTTAGATTAATCTTATATATTTCTATGATGCTTCAAATTGGTCTTAAAAATACTTTTGAGACGTGATTTGATCTTATTTGCTAATGATTTTAATTGAGTAGAGAATTTTTATCAAAAGTTAGCATATAGCTCAAATTCCTCGCATTCAAACTTTAAACAAGAGAGATATGACCAACTTAACTTGTTTGACCCTTAAAACAAGTTATCAACTTTTGGGACTTGATTTGACCCTATTTATTGATGGTATCAAGTAATTCATCAAAAAAAAAAAACTCGTAGCTTTGAGCCTCATTTCTCCACTATCCATTGGTGACTTTGCCATCGAAGTGCTTACAAGGGATCTATCATAACTTTGAACTATTGATATGATAGATAATTATACTAGCTATATATATAACTATATAAATATGACCTAGTGATTCTTTACTTGATCTCTTAAATAAGTAGTGGAAGTTCGAATCTTATATTTGAGTATGGAAAGTATTACGTAATTAACTATTAACTGTTAAATGAAGGACTCGGGGTAAAATGATTAGTCACCGCTTCCGACTATGGATAATCTAACTTTGAAAAATTAGAAAAGAATATATATAGAAAAACCAACAAAAAGTCTAGTTGCTTTTACTATTTAGAAAATATTGACAAAAATGAAACCATTCTACTTCTCCATCTCTAAATGATCACACACATTGAGCCCCTATTACATCTCAAATCATCAATTAACACATATTTAGCCCATATATTATTATATCTCAAATAATCAATTAACTAGATTATTGCTTTCCCTTCCATTACAATATTGTGTGTTTTCCATTGCCAATTTCTCATGCGTTCCTTTAGCTAGTAGCATGCCATTTTCAAATTTGCATACTGATTTAGAATCACAAACACTTTAATTTGAAATAGTAAGGTAAAGAAGGAAGAAAGAAAGAAAGAACAAATTAAAGAAGGCAAAGTGGGTCCTACACAAGTTTATCTCAAAATAACAATGTCTTAATATGTCCTATGAGACCTAAACAAAGATTAGGAATTAGAGTTAAGTAATGAGCATAATTAGAGGATGGCCTAATTAAAGAGAATATATATAGTAACCTACGAATTTGATTCCTATTTGATATTGCTGCATGCATGAATGGATTTTGATTGATTTATCTTTTACATTTTTAACATTTAAAAGATAATAATTAAGATGTCGTACCATTTTAAATTAAAAAATCAGAATCTTATTAAAAAAATAAAAACGTACATTTATTTATTTATTTATTTATTTCATTAAAATTCATAGTTCCAATTTTGATTGTCTCTCAAATTCATATATTACACATTTATAAAAATTAACTACTTACTATTAATTATATTTTAAAATATAATTAAAAAGTAACTTCTTAATTTTCTACTAATTATCATTTCATAACTTCTTATTTTTAGAAATAAAAATAAAAATTTTAATAGTTTTATTCTTATCATATTATCAATGTTCTTGGTTATAAGTAAATTTTCAAAAAAAAAATTAATAAAATTACTTTATAATCATGAAAAAATTTTAAAATAATATTTACTTGGCTTTTTGCAAAACGCTAGTTACAAAATTACAAATACTCATGAGGTGAATATAATAATTATGTTTTTATTTTTTTTTTCTATTTTTCAGAGAAGCCTAAAGAGAAAACTACAATGAGATGTATAACGGACTTGTTCTCACTTTATACAATTTTTTGTACTTTGTATACAAAGTAAATCAATAGTATATATTCTCTCCTTTTATGTTTGAAAAAAAATGAAAAATCAAAGAGAAAGGTTAAATCATATTTTTTTTTTAGTTATCATTACAGACAGAATTTCTAACTTTTGTGTGATTAAAGGTATTTGTTGTCAATACCCAGAATAAATTATTGTTCAAAATTTACTCTTTCAAAGATACTACATAATTTTTTTTTCAATAATATATATATGTCATATTTGTTGAAATAATAAAAAAAATATACTTAAAGTACCAAACTAATTATTAAGACCCTCTTTTGAAGTTCAAAATAAAACATTTTGTAGAAAAAATGAAAACAAAATAAAATTTTACATTACGAAAGGATATATTTATATTATATATATATATATATCAAAACTTTTTAGTCATAAAACAACAAATAGTTTTTTAAAAATAAGAAAGAACTATAATTAGATTTTTATGTAAAGAAAAATTTACACTCCATTTTTGTTGCTAGACCAGATAAAAATTATTAAAAATACCAAAATATATTTTTCTACATTTTTATTTTTACCAATCCAAGAATATTTCAAAATATTCTTTTAGCCTATGACTAATGACTTGAGATAATCTAGAAGGGAATTTATGGTTTGAACTCTAAAGTTTGAGTGTCAAAATTGTAACTAAGTTACAATTAGTGGTGTTACATGTAAGTTTATCTTCTTTTTTTCAAAGAAAAAAACTCTTGGTCTAGTAAAATCGTATTCTTTATATGCATTTTTAGAAGTAGTTAAATTTTGTATTTCTTAGTACAATAATGAATAATCCTATTTCATGATCCGCATTATTACACCGTTAAAACTTAACATAACAGAGTTTGTTAGAAAGAAAACAAAAATACTTACTATATATGTTGTTACACATTAGCTTAAAAAAAAAAGGTACATTACACTTTGGTACCCTGTAGTTTGACCCTATTTCACTTTGGTATCCTGTGGTTTGAAACCTGACACTTTGGTACCCTGTGGAATTCTCCATTAACACTTTGGTACCATTTGAGTTATTTTGTAATTTTAACCATCACAAATTTTACAAAAATTTTCATATTGACCCCAAAATTTTTTTAAAGTTTTCATTTTAGTCCCTAGATAATATGTATCCAGGGACCTATTTGTAATTTTTTTAAAATTTTGTGAGGTCAATATGTAATTTTTGCAAAATTTGTGATGGTTAAAATTACAAAATAGCTCCAAAGGGTACCAAGGTGTTAATGGAAAATACCACAGGATACCAAAGTGTCAGGTTTCAAACCACATGGTACCAAAGTGAAATAGGGTCAAACCACAGGATACCAAAGTGTAATTTACCCAAAAAAAAAAATACTTACTATATTGTTACACGTTAGCTTCATAGCTTGGGCTTGGCACATTCTCTTTCAGTACACTGAAAAATAAAAGTGCAAATATTAGTACATGAAAAACATATAAATTGATAAAAGAAAAATAGAGAAAATTTATATAAGGTCTCTTATACATTTAATTATTTATCATAAATTCCCTTTAATTACAAGCTTAATCTATGTCTTATATTTTTTGTTTTGGTAAATAAGATAAAAAATAATGTACAAAATACAAGAGCATTAGACACTAAGACAATTCGAATGCAAAGTGTCCATCCGGGTGGGACCATTAACATTCTTGACCGACCTAATACTCAACGAGGCTATAATACTACGCATGTCATCAATAATCATAAAAGGACAAATAATGTTAAAAGAATAGATAAATGCAACCCTATATTTAACAACCCTGCAATTAATTTTGTGAATAGCAGAAATTGGTGAGACCATGGTATTCCTCCAGATCGTGTCATTATATAGCTTCCAGATGACGTCAGGACCAATAGCACTGTCAGCCAATCATCATAATTCGACAAAGACTATTTTTTTCCACCTGCTAATCCAGAATCAGAGCCATCTTTATCTTTTAAATTCTCTTGTTACGATGATGGATCGTGTAAAAAAAAAAATTGATCCTGAAAAGTTTATTAAGTTGAAAACTCGATTTTTGAAAGATTAAAAATTAAAGAGTAAATTAATTTAATCCTTAAAAGGCCACCTCACACCTTGATCTCTAAAAGATAAAAATACACATTTAGTCTTTGAAAGATTAAAAAAAGGTATACGTTTTAGTCCCTGAAAGATTAAAACAGTATACTATTTAGTTCATAAAAAAGACTAATTAGTATACCGTTTTAATCTTTCAGGGACTAAACTATACATTTCAATCTTTCAAATATCGAGTTGTTAGCTCAAAAATCTTTCAGCGACCAAAATGTTAGTTTACTTAAATTAAAATATACAATTTAATCCTTGAAATAGCCAAATAGTGTATTAGTCAACCTTTGATTCTTTCAAGAACTAATAAGTATACTGTTTAATTTTTTCAGGGACTAAATTGTAAATTATTTATTTACTATGTATCATATTCATATCAATTCATAGTCCTTCTCATGAACTAGCTTATAGCTAGCTAGCTAGGTGTAGTGGATCGTTGAAATCCCCAAATTTGAGTGAAATTGGTGGTCCTCGTCCTTCTTCTATTTGGCTTCAGTCCCATCATCTCAATAATTATCTCTCTCATTCCGTGCCATTCTTCACAATCCACACTTCATCTAAGCAACATTTCTCAATTTTCTTCATTCCTTCAAACCTCACTCACATTGCTTAATTGGTGTTGTTGTTGTTGATAGATTTCTACTTCGTGTTTCTATTTCTTGTTTTTTCAAATTTCTTCTAATTGATTTGGAGGTGTTTAAGTGTTTTTGGTTGGCATGGACGATTGATTACTTCCTCGCTGGAAATGCGAAGATGCTTCTTGCTGATTGTAACAGATTATTGATTAATAATAATGAATGATTCTTCACCAAAAAGAAAGGTTAATTAATTTGGAATTTGGATCTTATTCCTGCTTCTTTTTTCTTTCTTGTTTTCTAGTCGCCAATCCTCTTCGTTCGTTCATTTCGTTCTTCCAAAGCAATCAAATGACGGCTGTGACTGGATTTATTTATATGTTTTTATATCTATGTGTCACATTTTTGTGGTGCGTTCAATTTCTTGACGCGATTTGCATTATTTTAATTTTTCTTTTTCACTTTTCTTCTTTCTTCTTTTTTTTGAATTGGAGTTTTGGGACTGTGTGTGCAGGGAGGGCGACCTGATGCGAAATGTTCATTGACTCGGAAACCTAATCAATCAACGAAGAAGAAGTTGTGACTTGTGAGTGAGAATGATAGCTAGCTATTTCTGTATTGGATTCTTTGGTAGAGGTTTTCCTACAATGTCTGTTAGTTTTCGATAGTAGAGCCAACTAGTTGGATCCAAATCACGCCTCGCTTTACCTTTTGAACCTTCTTTTTCATCTTTTTCACACTATTTTGGCTTTGGAATTTGAAGGCGCAAGAAGCAAAAGCTAGCAATGGACTGGGGTCTACTTTGCCTCTGTGCCGTTAAATAGTGCTTTGAATCTTCTTTGTGTTTCCGATAATTTGAAATATTGCAACAACGTCGTCTTACTTTCTTTCCGAGCCAAAAGGGCATCTGAATCTGATTCTTCCACGGATTTCATGCTATTTTAGGACCGTACTGCGGAATAATAATCCTCTCTTACTCGTGAGAGTAAAAGCATTCTGAGAAAGTCGGATGAGGGTTTTACTTGTGATTCTGTAACCGAAGCTTTCAATTTAGTTAAAAGGGCCATGTCAATGGTTGTTCCACCGTTGCTGAATGGAATGTATAGAAACGTGTTGATTTTTTAGAAACGTATGGATTTTGAGGGCTTTTGAGACTTGAGATTCTATTCGATTCGATTCGAACCTGTCGAGCGCTGGGCAATTGTCGAGGAATTGTTAATCCTGATGGGTCGAGAACAGCAGAAGCGAGGGAAGCAAGAAAAAGTTTCTTCTGATGATGCTGAGAAGGTTATTGTGGCCGTTAAGGCATCAAAGGAAATTCCCAAAACTGCTCTAATTTGGTCTATGACTCACGTTGTTCAACCTGCGGATTGCATTACGCTGCTAGTGGTTGTTCCTTCTCAAAGTTCAGGTTACTAACTTTTCTCTAGCCTCCTTTTGATTCATTGGTTTATATTTTATTGACGAAATCATAGTCATTCCTCCCTTGGTCACAGGGTTCGTTCCTATCTTTTTGGTTCTTACTTCCGAGAAAGTAATCACTTGCAAATGTAGCTTGAAACTACACCTCTCTTGAATTTTGGTTTTTCTTTTAAGCGGGGATTTGATCCTATATGTATTTATTATGTGTGACTGACGATTATTATGCACCTATCCAGGTAGAAGATTTTGGGGGTTTCCGAGATTTGCTGGTGATTGTGCCAGTGGCCACAAGAAGTCTACTTCAGGAACAAGCCCGGAGCAGAGGTGTGAAATAATCAACGATTCTTGTTCTCAGATGATCCTTCGGCTTCATGACGTCTATGATCCTAAGGTTAGTGGCCTTGATTCAAGTAAGGAAGTTTAATGAATAGTTGCATATTGGTGATGTTATTTATATCATTTTTCCGACCGTGTTCAACAGATAAATGTCAAAATTAAAATTGTTTCTGGATCGCCTTGTGGAGCAGTAGCAGCAGAGGCCAAGAAAGCCCAAGCCAACTGGGTCGTATTAGACAAGTAAGAGTCTATCTTATCTTCTTCACATAAAATTGGCATGCTATGGTAACTATGAAACTTAATAGTTAAATCCCAGTTTCTGGTTTACTGTTTTCTTGATCTGAGAATAGGATTACAAGTATGTGTTGATTTCATGTTGCTTTCCTTGCAGACAGCTCAAAAATGAGGAAAAGCGCTGCATGGAAGAGCTACAGTGCAATATTGTGGTTATGAAGCGTTCCCAACCAAAAGTTCTCCGCTTAAACTTGGTTGGATCCCAAAAAAAGGATCATGAAGAAGCAGCTGTAGTACCATTTGAGAAAGATGAGAAGCCTGGAAAACAAACCAAAAAGAAGAATGGTTTTTTAAATTCCATAAAGGAACCAGTTGTCACTCCAACTAGCAGCCCAGAGCTCGGGACACCATTTACTGCAACTGAAGCTGGTACTTCATCAGTTTCAAGCTCAGATATAGGAGCCTCACCATTTTGCATCTCTGAGATGAATGGTGAGTTGAAGAAAGAGGAAACAATCAAGGAAAATCATGAACTTGATGATACTAATTCAGAAACAGACAGTGAAAATCTTTCCACCTCTTCAGCAAGCTTGAGATTCCGGCCATGGATCACAGAATTACTTTTACATCAACGGTCATCTCAACACACAGAAGAAAGACATGAGAGACCTTATGAGAAGCCTCAATCATCATCTACAACCAGAGCTTTGCTAGAGAAGTTCTCAAAGCTTGATAGAGAAGCTGGATTTGATATATCAACCAGATGGACAACCGAGTTAGATTTCAGCGGAAACGTAAGAGAAGCAATATCATTGTCCAGAAATGCCCCTCCTGGACCTCCTCCATTATGTTCAATATGTCAACACAAGGCACCTGTTTTTGGAAAGCCTCCAAGATGGTTCAGCTATGCTGAATTGGAGCTTGCTACTGGTGGATTTTCAGAAGCCAACTTCTTAGCCGAAGGAGGATTCGGATCTGTTCACAGAGGGGTTCTACCGGATGGACAAGTTATTGCTGTCAAGCAACATAAATTGGCTAGTTCGCAGGGTGATGTTGAATTCTGCTCTGAGGTAGAAGTCCTGAGCTGTGCTCAGCATCGAAATGTTGTTATGCTGATTGGATTCTGCATAGAGGATAAGAGAAGGCTACTGGTTTATGAGTATATATGCAATGGCTCTCTGGATTCTCATTTATATGGTAATTTCTTTTGCTTCTGCACTAAAAGCTGTCTTATATGCTTGAATAGTTTTTGAAGTTGTTCATACAGTCCATGAACTACTGAGTTTTTCTATCTTCGTCAAATTTATCATTATTAACTAATGGGAAAAGAGTTAACATATTGTCCAATCCATAAGCCTACTTAGCCCTTGGATAAAGCAGGATTTTTATTTTCCTCAAAAGCTATAATGGTACTGAAATGGTTATATCCTGATATTTTTATGCTGAGTGGTAGTATATGTCATTAACATTGACTTAATTATAAATTGACCTAATACTTTGAAGTATTACAGGGCGACAGAGAGAGCCATTAGAATGGTCTGCACGGCAAAAAGTTGCTGTTGGTGCTGCCAGGGGGTTGCGATATCTCCATGAAGAGTGCAGAGTAGGTTGCATTATCCACCGTGACATGCGGCCAAACAACATCCTCATTACACATGATTTTGAACCAATGGTAGTAGAGTAATGCATTGCCTCCTCCTACATTTGAGTTTTGTATTTCAATAAAGAAAGTCAATACAACCATTACTTTCATCATCTGTCAGAAGTTCATTTTCTATTAATTTTTTTCTTTTTCAAATCCAAACATGATAGTATTGTGTTGAATTCTGCAAGGTTGGTGATTTTGGACTAGCAAGGTGGCAGCCTGATGGAGACACAGGTGTTGATACTAGAGTAATTGGAACATTTGGGTAAGTCTTGTTTTAATGCTTAGCCAGTTTATGTTCTAGTCTGCAACATACCATTCAACTGAACTATGATGCTGCTATGTAGGTATTTGGCTCCAGAATATGCTCAAAGTGGCCAAATTACTGAAAAAGCTGATGTTTACTCCTTTGGAGTGGTATTAGTGGAACTTGTTACAGGGCGAAAAGCTGTGGATCTCAGTCGACCCAAGGGACAACAGTGTCTTACTGAGTGGGTAAGAATGAGCCTTATAATCTCATAACTGCCTAATATTGGCAACAAGAGAAACACCGTTTCCTTTTGTTGTCCATGCTTAGCCTTAACTAATTGATGAGCAATTGGGTAATTATTAAATAGGCACGTCCTCTGTTAGAAGAATATGCCATTGAGGAGTTGATTGATCCAAGGCTGGGAAATCGCTTTTCAGAGCATGAGGTCAATTGCATGTTGCATGCTGCGTCGTTATGCATACGGCGAGATCCTCATTCTAGACCACGGATGTCACAGGTAAAGGAACTCTTACGTAAACAGCCCTTTTGATGAACTTTGGCTTTCAAAAATTTGCAATTTTATATCTCCTAGAAGAACTAATTCTAACAATTGAAGGCTAATTCTTCAGAGTCTATAGTAAGAAGTTCAATAACCCTTGTTGAAAAGGAATAGGACCTGTCCTTTTAAGAAACTAGAGGCTAATATAGCGATCCCTCACATGTGCAATGCTATATCTCTTAAATTTTTATTCCCAAAAATGATCTAGATTGCATCTCTATCATTTGATTACCATGAAAATCCAGAAAGCTAAAAGGACTGAAATGCAATCAAATTTTGCGTCTCTTGCTTCTTTGTTTTACTCTCCTAACCACTTTGTCAAACTCTTGCTTCTTTGTTCAAGGTTCTCCGAATACTAGAGGGCGACATGGTCATGGAAGCAAACTACATTTCAACTCCCGGTTTCCACGATATCGGAAACCGGAGTGGCCGAATCTGGGGAGGGCAGCCGCAGAGGCCGCAGCACCATCGCAGTGGTCCCCTGTTAGAAGAAACACTGGAATCATTCAGTGGGAAGCTCTCCCTGGAGAAATACAGGCCCTCATCCCACTGGGAAAGAAAGGGAAATGGTAAGGAAGCCTACATGTGAAGATATATGTAGAATGAATGGTTCACATCCATGGTGGCCTCCCTAGAGACCACCTATACATAACGCCCTACTGTTTTTGTACTTTTCTTTCTATCTCTATGAAATGCAATCTAATTTTGCATCTGTATAGTAAGAGAAAATGTAGGATATATATATATATATAAATAGCAATCTAATTTTATTTTCCCATATCAGACTTGACTCTTGAAAGCTATCTAGGGTCTTCAAAATTCAAATGTTTCAAATAGCTTCTTGTAACAAGCTTCAATTCTCTCTCTCTCTCTCATATATATATATATATATATATATATCTATTATGGATATCCAATGCATGTGTGTGTCAGTGTGTGCATGAAGAGGCAGGTATTGAGTAGCAAACAAACTTTAGCTAAGAGTAGTCATCTGAAGTCTGAAGTTAGCAGACAAAGGGACAATGATAACGTGAAAATCACAGCTATTTTTATGCATTAATTAATGAGAAGAACTGAAGAAGGCTTTAAGTTTTGAAATGTAATAAAAAACAAGAAACTTTGGTTGGCTGATGATGACAAAGCCTCAGAGAGAGAGAGAGAGAGAGAGAGAGAGAGAGAGAGAGAGAGAGAGAGAGAGAGTGAGAGTGAGTGAGTGTCAATTATGTTGTCAAATGTGTTGTGTTTGTGTCGCATTATGTTTTTGGCATGTGATAAGGAACCTTTGCTACACGGCACACTGGTCTCACCACTGTTCATAACTGATCAACTTCAACACTGGTCTCTCTTGTTTTGTCGCTATTGTTTTAATTTTTGTTAGTTTTCTGTAGTTTAAAGGTACCAAAAGCCAGTGGTATGATATCTGATACCAATCGTATCGTATATGTATTATAATATAATGTTTTGGAGTACTATAATAGAAAATACTTAAGTCATAAGGAGAATTTCTTCTCAGAATTTTTTAGTTATTGACTTTTGAAAATTAAGTTAATGGACAAAAGTACTAATTTCGTCCCAAAACTTTACATCAACTGTCAATTGTCTCCAATTTTTTTTCGTCAATTTCGTCCCCGATGTTTTATATTTTAGTCAATTTCATCATTTGACTAACTTTTTTCAATAAATTAATGATGTTTCACGTAGGTTCTATCGTTAATATTTGACTAAAGTAAGAGAAAATGATAAAATTAACCAAAATGTGAAATATTAGAGACGAAATTCACAGTAAAAAAGATTAGGGACAATATTGACAATTGGTATAAAATTTTAGAATAAAATTAGTACTTTTGCATAAGTTATTGTGAAAAACTTGTTTTACAAATCGCAATTGTATGCAAAGAATTATTTAAGATCTTTTCAAGAATTGTGATTCCAATGTGCAATTATAATTTTATCATTTGGATCATCTTTATATAATCATTAAATATTCTAAAATTCGAGGTGAAAAAAATAAATACGTATAAAGTTTTTTAGACAACTTTTTTTGGTCACCAACTCCATATGTCACCATATGATTGGTTAAAAGTCATTGTATCTCATGCAAATAAAGTGAAACTGTATACTTTAGACCAACCCTATAAGTTTATATTTGTAATGGAATTATTGCTAATTCCAGTTGGTACTTGCTTGAGTAAACACTGAAGACATAAATTTTGTTAAATCTTTACAAAAATAAAATAAAAATCAGATTAAAAAAATGTAGGATAACTTCATCCATCAAAATTTCAAAGTAGCACATTTCTAGAGACTTATGTCTTAACTTTGAAATACATGTCACAGTTAAAGAGGCACAAAGTTCTATACAAAGTCTTCCATCTCTCTTATCCCCAATAGTTCCTAGATAAGGCCTCTTGTTTTTCTATTGGCTTTCATGAAAGCTGCAAGATTTTATCATAATCGGATTTTTCTTTTTCATTTTCTGATTACTAATTTACGATGGTGGGAAAACCATCTTGAAAACAAGGACTTTTAAAGAGACTGAAAATTTTGCACATTCTTTATTGTTTCTATAAAGAAAAATATGCTTCAAAACATTAATAGTAATATGTCCACAATTATACAGGAAAGATTTCTAGCGTTATGTTTCAAAATTGAGACAAAGCATACACAACACAACGGCAAATTAGTGTTCCTACTTCCTTCAAAAGTTCCTCATGTCACTCATCCAAGAGTTTTGCAAACTTCTCTATCAAATGGTATTACTATTACATTATCATGTAATATATTCCTGACATATATACTTCTTAAAAGGGTTACATGGCTCGGCCAAGAATCTCAAAAACGAAGAAATCATACCAGCTGATTTACAATGATGACATTTTCTTCAAACTACTATCAAATTAAACAAACATATTTCTAACGTCTCGCTTCCATTTCTTCTAAGTTCTAACGCTTCCTCATTTTAGACCTCGCATATCTAGAAATCAACAATAGAAAGTGAAAGTTATAAAAATGAAAAATCTAGATGAAGTGAAATAAAAAATATATGAACTCATAAGACTAGAAGTTACTCTATGTGCATGCCACCCCGATCCGATGATGGCATGGTGGTTCCCTGAAGTTCCTCCATGGCCTTAGCTGCTTGATCAATTTCCTGGCAAATGAAGCAAATGTTGTTGAGATTAACATCTATAGCATTACTGGTTTTTAAGAGGAAATCATAGTCAATGGAAAAGGTTCTAATATATCTCATTTCGCTTCAATAAAGGTTAAATTGTTAAGTTATACAGAATAAATTCAAAGACTTATCTAGCAAACAACCTTGCCATCTTCAAAATTACATATTCTAGGAACACATTAGGTTGTTTTTGTTCCTTTTCAAGTCAATATATCACTCTACTCTATTATTAGCTACTTAAAATTGATTTGGCACTTGACGATATACAAGTAACACAAAGTATCCAGATTGCAGAGAAGTTTCTTGTGTCGAACTGACGCCAGCATGAAAATCAGATTTATTTTTCCAGGAGACATGTTCTAACCTGACATTGTGACTCATGACTTCTAAGACATTGACCCTTATTCATGTTATGTTATACCCCAAGCTTGAACTTAAAGTAGAGAATCAATTTAAATAATCATTGCAACCCAACAAATTACTTTTGATAAAATAAATAATATATAAATTGTTAAGGTCAAATCTGTGTTATACTCATTGGCTAAAATGTTACTCTTGGCCCATTTCTCACAAAATAACAGAATACTATAAAAGCGAGCCTACTAAATCAACAATTCCTATAGATCCCTGCACTGCAAGAACTAAATTAGTTACCTCAAAATCAGCAAAGGCAACTGGCATTCCTCCTCTAGAACGCATTTTGACCATATTGAATCCAGCATATCTAGAACATTGTATGAAAGGCATCGTCACATTAAGTGTTTTAATCAATAACCAAGTATTGACGAAAGCAGAGCAAGGATTCATCCGAATAAAAAATGACAAAGAAATCTCCCCTAACTAATAAATAAGATTGAAGGAGCAACTCACCCAGAAAAATATTGCTTCAGTTCACTTTCAGTGCAGTTTGGACCTAGATTTGCAATGAAGAGAGTGGAACATGGTCCTCCATCAGAACCCTTTTCATGCTGCTCCTGAGGGAGTCAAGTCCAAAGGATTTAGTAGACGAATCCTCTGAGGGGATAGGAAGCAACATATTTTTCAAAACACACAAGGATTCGTCTACTCGATGTTTATATTCAGGTTGAAACACCCATAAAATAATGAATTCTAAGCACTTATTTTCCAGGTGGATAGACATAGACATAGCAGATATATTGTACAAATCTATATTCAGCAAGCTGATGAGGACCATAATATTGCAGGTTTCACTTACATTAACATGTGCAGCATCATCAGAACTGACTGCAGTCTCTCCACTGCACACAAGCAGAGAATATAGTAGATTTAGTATTCCACAACAACATATTATTCTTCTATATTCATTTGGTCTTTATGCTAACAAATTGTTAAACTAAACTTTCAGACACCCATGGTAAACAATTATAACTGATACTCTCAAGCCGCAACCTTTTCATGGATGCTAAATCACCATGGTTGCTGTGATTCCCAAATTGTTCATCGGATTCACTGTCACCTGAATATACAAAGATGAGCATACGTGTGAAACTGAGACACAGAAGCAAGAAGAGCATGAATTTGCAATCTTCTCTAAATTAAACTACCAAAACTTAATTGAGAAAGAAAATAGAAAAGGTAATATATTGAATCAAAAAGTGAAGCATTGATGCTATGGGTGGATTACAGCAAGCTAGATGGTCGCCATTGCAGAATATAAGATATCCACTATGCCTTCAATTTATTGTAATGCAATATTACCTTCATCACTTGATGAACCCTGAGTATCAGCCTCCCCTTTAGTTCTTTTATCAATAACAACATAGGCTCCACCACCTGTGGAATATATAAGTCCAATAACGAACAGAGAAATGCAGTGAAAGAGGCATTTTAGTAAAAAAGTGAAAAGAAACAACCTAGATATGCATTTTAGTTTTGTACAACATGTTCAGAACTCTACCTAAATTATATACCTGGTTTACGCTTTCTCCTTGAGTTTGACCTGGCAAGCTCAATGTGTAGAGTAGATCCAGCTTGAGGGTCAAATTTGACACCCTAATATGATCATCACGGAACTAGGATATTAGATGTAAGACTGAATTCTAATGATTCTAATATTTTTATCAGTAAAAGATAATTCTTTTTTCCAAGGGTTCTATACCAGACCACTATACAACAACAACCAAAGCCTTATCCCACTAGGTGGGGTCGGCTATATGAATCAACTGACGCCAACGTGTTCTATCCTTGCACATGTCAACCGTATAGTGGTCGGCTATACCAGACCACTATATGTGAAAAAAAGAACTGTAAGCCCATATACTAGACCACTACTGACAATGTGACCTTGAATATGATTCCTTTACCAGTCAAATTTGAGGAAATTGTCAAAAGCCAACTGTAAGTCTGTAACTGTTCAAATATTTTGTAGACATCTTGTTTCCAAGAAAAATTAACCCATAGTAGTTTGGAGGAAGGTAAGCAGAGCCTATAACAAAGAACAAATACTTAATATGTATACTTGTTTTTACTTTTGCATGGATGCATATATCACTAGCTTTCAGGATTTCCCTTTTGGTTATGTTTCTCACTTGTAAGATCACAGCTTCCATACAAAAAGGGGTCATAGATATTAATTTGTTTTATCCAAGAGCAGTAACTTTCCATCATAATTTCAAGGTCCACCAAGTTTTTATTGTTAGCACACTTTCAACAAAAGAGAAAGGTTTAAAATAGAACTTACATTTAATGCATGCAATGCTGCCATTGCTGATGGATGATTAAAAAAGGTAGCAAACGCAACAACCTGAAAATATTATCACATGCATAAAACATATTATCCTCTCGAGTGCAAAATTTCCAAAGAGAGCAAAGGATATGAATAGGACTGACAAAGATCATTAAAAACTTTGTTCACTTTATGCTTTGTCATTTATATTGCATACACACATACTATTAAAACTTTCCTTACAGTTTTTTGCTTTGTTTATAGAAAAAGATAATAGCATTGACTTATTTCTTAAAAGTCAGCAATTTTACTACATAACGAGATTTTTTAAAACCATACATACACACACACTCTCTCATATATATATATGAGTCACAATTGAGGAATAAATAACAAATAGGGAAGTGGAGGAGAGATATTGGCAGATATATGAAACCAGCCAAATTTCAAGGATAGCTTAATCAAGAAGATTGCACTGGGTAAAATGCCATGCTGAACAATATGCCAAATCCATAGATTAATTTCCCTATGCCATCCGCCCCCCTCTAAAAAGTAAGAGGGCTTGAAATGTGTCATATCAAAGGGTTTTAGGTAGAATATTATCAGGACAACGCATAATATTACAATGTTATAATCCTATATTACTTTAGGCTTTATCTTTACGTGAAGGGAAGCAAAATTTTACTTGTATTTTAATGAAGAAAGAAATGAATTTGAGTAGAGAATAAAATCAGTTATCAATACATATTTTAGGATTACTTCTGTTTCTAGAATCAACAGTTCAGTCATGATGTCATAATCTTGCTGACTTCTGTAGGGGAAGCTGGACTTGTTGATTTTAAAAGTTAAATCTTAATGTCATACATTGCTGACTTCTGCAGAGTGGAACGGGATCTCTAAGGCCAAGCTGATAAGAGAGGAGGCATCCTCTATAAATCTCAGATCATGCCAATATAAGACTTAATGCTATTTGATATTTTATTTTAAAAAATATGACTTATGCCCAAATTTCAAGCTCTTCGGCTCAGAAAGTGCACTCAAATGCCAATGCATACACAAAACTGGGCCCTCATACTACTTGATGCAGAGGAGAACCCTCTCCTAAAGTCCAGTCTTTCAAGAGGAGAGTGCCTCCAATATAAATGGTTGCTTCTTGTCTCACACGCATTAAAAGATGAACACTCCCGTGTCAGTGTCAGTGTCACTGACTATTTAGGTATATAAATATCCATTGCACAACCATAAATCAAAAGCACATTCATTGAAAAAAAATCACATTGATTTTACTCCTGTATTAAAAAAATAAGTCTTAGTAAGATTGACTCTTTTGGAGAAAATGGCTTATGAGTAAATATGTCTTTTACCCCCTTAAGAATAAAACAGAGAAATACGATGAAACAAAGGCCCAATCAACACACAAGAATCAATGTAGGAACCCTACACCGGAGATAATCATTGTCAAAATATAAATAGACATAACATTTCGTAAAAACTTTTACATCACACCATATTCTCTCAAATAGTCTGCCTCAAAGTAGCATTCTCCAAAACGAGTATGTAACTACACCTCACTCTATTCTAGAACAAAAGAAGAAGGCCAAATACAAACTTAAAGTGCCTAAATTGGTGCATTATGACACAAAACTTGAGCCTCTTTAAATAGCCTTGAAACCCATCAACTCTCCCATTTCCAAACAATGTGAGACTTCTTATTTTCAATCAAAAAGCTTAACAAATCTTCACCTTGATTGAAAATAAACACAATTCCAGCTTCAAAGTTAAAACTCACAGTCATAGCTCTTAAGTAAAAACTATTACGCTCCACCATAGAAGAGTGCAACCAAATAGAATTAGCAAAATCCAAAGTGCCACCCAGGCACATGTCGAAAAAATCTCGACTAAGGCTTTATGATACTATTTCCATGTTGACTCTCAAAATTTCCTCGATCATTGACATAAATCCACCACACACCTTGCATTAATGCCAACCAATGCCTATGTGCAATTTTGGATCCGCTAGCAATAATTGATCCTCTTCTATGGTAGCGTGTATATACCACGAGCATTATTTTTTTTATCTTGAGAGAACATCATACTCCCCCATAACGAGAGGAACAAAGATAGCATCTGACTTGGAACCTTTTGCTAAACTTGCTCCAATTAGACAATTTTTCTTTACATGCCCAACCTTTCTACATTTCCAACAAGTTACATTCTTTCCAAGGTTCTTCCTCCAACCAGTTTCATTTCTATTTACAAACACCGAGTTTATTGCATTCTGACTCTCACGCTTCATCCTTCTCTCCTCGGAGATAATTTTACTAGTAACTTCTTCGAAATCTAAAGCCTCCTTAACATTTAATAAAATAGGCTTCATGTACTCATAAGAAGGAGGAAGAGACCATATGAGCCTTAATGCTTTATCTTCATCATCAATTTTAACTCCGATAGACTCTAGTTCAAAAACAATACAATTGAAAGTACTAAGGTGATCAGAAATTTTTGTACTTTCATCCATACAAAAAGTATGAAATTGTTCCTTTAACATCAACCGATTTGAGATGCTTCTTGCCTGATATAGCTCTTCGAGCTTTTCCCAAATTTCCTTAGCTGTTGATATTCTTTGCACATTTGTAAGAACATTCTTAGCCAAACACAAACGGATTACACTTGCAGCTCTCAGATCTAGCTCCTCCCAATCTCCATCGCTCATGCTAGGTCCACTCTTTTCAAAATCTTTACTAGAAATTCTCTCCTTTAAAGCTTTGTGTAACCCCAATTGTATCAATACATCCTTGACTTGCACTTGCCACAAGCGAAAATTGATCGTTCCATCAAATTTCTCTATATCAAACTTCATGGAGCTTGAAGATTTTGACATTCCAAATGTATACTGAAAAAGTGAACATAGGCGACAAATAAACACTATCATACATCCTTCTAGAAACCTAGTAACAACCAAACAACCAATAAAACAATTCCCTAGCAATACAAGATAATTCTTCCCTGATGTGGAAGATCAAACAAAGTCGCAACCTAAGAGTATTACATTTATCAAACCAAAGGCTCTAATACTTTTTTTTTTGGCCAATAAAGGCTCTAATACTACTTGTTGGAAAAACTGACCTACGAATGAAAGTGCACTTTTCCTTCTAGAGAATTAAACAGGGAAGTAAGATGAAATAAAACACAATCAATGCACAATAATTAATGTGGACAACCGGAAACAAACAATGATTGTTGTCAAATGAAAATCCAAAAAAAAAAAAACAATTACTTGAAAATCTTTACATCACACACTATTTTCTTAAATACTTTGCACCTCAATAACACTCACAATGTTCAAAGCAAGTATTTAACTACAACTCACATCACTCTAAAATAAAAAATAAAGGATGGATTTAGAAAGTCAAATACAAACCAAAAAGTGCTTGACTTAGTGCATTTTGAGACAAAAATTGAACCTCTTTAAATAATCTTGAGAGTTGATACTCACTAACTCTTTCATTTTCCAACTAATGTAGGACTTTTTATTTTCAGTTGAAAAAACCCCACCGATTCTGACCATATCAACAGCCTTTCGCAACTGACAAAACCATCAATCTTGCTTGGGTGGTTTGAAAAGGCGCATCATTAGTATATTAATGCTGAAAGTAGACTTTCTATCAGCTAGATAAAAAAGATGCAATGTCCACTTAACCCAAATGCCTGACTAACAGACATCTAGTTTCTTTCAACAGCATTCCCCCCCAAATAGGCAAATACCAAAATGAGATAATTCTTTTTTTTTTTTTCGTGAATATAATAAACATTATTAAAAATTGAGAAAGAAACCCTAAATTTTCATGTGAATTGAAAATGCATCACAAAACAAGAGTCGAAGACATAGTGGGAACCTGATTGCCGCGGCCAGTATACTTGAGCTGACAAGAGTCGAATCCAGGGCGACGGCGGAAAAGGTTGTGAATCTCACGAGCCTTTACGTCGTCTGGGAGTCCCGATACGAACAGTGTGTTGATGTGGCTTCGTTCATCTTGTTGAAGGTAATACGGATCGAAATCGTACGCCTGCTGAGCCATTCACGGACAACAATGATGGGGTTTTTTTCACCGAATTGAAAAGATGGAACTGACTGACGACGAGATGGGTCAGCCGGCGACGGCGACGGCGACGGCGACGGCGATCTCCGGTAAAAGACTTGAATGCGTGAAGCCAAGGTAGACGATTAGAGTGTAGAAGGAGTAGATAGTAGCGAACTGAGGGCTCAGAATTCAGAAATTGAAAATCAGAAATCAAACAGTTTTTCTTAAAAAACAATTAGGTTAATTGGTATATATCTTTTCCTCATGTTTCAATTTGGTCCTATATTTGTTTCAATTAGGTTAAAATTTTAGTTTCATATCTTTTATTCAGATTTCAACTTGGTCCTATATTTTTTTGTTGCATTTTAGACCTTATATCTTTACAAAATGTTCCATATTGTGGGACTAACGATAAAATATTTTTACAAAAATGTGAGACTAAATCTACAACAATATTATATGTGGGACCAATTCTGGAGCTCACCAAAATATATTGGACCAAAAATGTAATATAAAAAATATAGGAAAAAAGATATGAGACAAAAAAATTAATAAAAAAGTTTAGGAAACCAAAAATGTTCCTATTAATTTAATCTATTTTTTTAAAAAATTTAATCTAATGAACTTTATCGTAACGTGAAGGATTTATAGACCTATTTTAGTATATTATATAGATCTAGATAGATTATGTATAATATCTATTTTTAAAATTTATACTTTCATGACTTATTTTTTAAGGTTACTTTTATAAATTTATAGTTTGTAAGTTTAATATCTATTATATTTATTTAAGTTTATATTTTCATGATGAATTTTTTGAAAATTCTACAGGTATGTAAAATCAATCTTTTAATATATATATATATATATATAATATCTGTATAGTAAATCTTAATATTTAAAATTAAACTATTGGAAAATTTTAATATTTGAAATTAAATAATATATAAAGTGGATACAAGGAGGTAAATAACCGTTCTTTTAATATATATATATAATCTTAAGTTTAACATTGAAAAATATCATGTGAAAAATGACATAAAATATATTCGAATTCAAATCTTATTTAGTCAAATATTATTTTAAGTTTGTTTACGTACATTATGCACAATTTTACCCTTATACATTTTTGAAAAGATCAATCTTTAATATCTTGCTTCCAAACTATAATCTAGCTTTTCAAATTTCAAAAGAATTTCAATCAAGAAAAGAAAAAAAAATTAAAATATTTCAAAAAATCATTAAATAATCCTAATCCTACTCCGTTTGAAAACTATTTAAACCCTTCATCATGCTCTTCATCTTCTTCATCTATACAATAGTTGAATATCTATCTATCTATTTGTGTGTTGTTGACCTCTCTGAAACAGCCATGGAAAAAGCAATTTTTGAAGCAAAAACATTTGGGATAAAAGATGACTCTTCATCTAAAGCAATGTTCCTATGCATTCATCAACCACTAGATTTACCAACACCACAACCTTCAAGTTTGGACGAAGTAGAAGCGATTCTTGGTTACAACTTTAAGAATAAGTGTTTATTGGAGGAAGCTTTTACGCATTCTTCTTATTATATCGAAGAGAGTGAAAGATATTTGTCTTATGAGCGTTTAAGTTACGTAGGAGATGCAATTTTGAATCTCTTAGTGACTCAAGAACACTTTCTTTCACATCCGAAATTGCAACCAGGTTCATTGACCCGACTCCGTGCGATTAACGTGGATACTGAAAAACTAGCACGTGCGGCGGTCAAACACGGGTTAGATCGTTACTTACGCCACAAGAAACCTATGCTTGAGGAACAAGTAAGTGCTTTTATGTTTCTATGCTATATGTTTTATCATAATAGATCCCTCAAGGTTGAACTTTTTTTTTATTACTTTTTACTCCTTTATGTACAAAACATATGATTTTGATTTGAATATTTTCGGTTAAGAATTAAGATTGAACTCATGTTGATTTGAATGTTTTCGGTTAATAATTAAGATTGATCAATTGCAATTATTTTGATAATTTTTTATATAATAAGTATTAGATTTTTTATATTATAAGTATTAGATTAGATTCCTACAAATCTACAATGTATTGGTAATCTTCAGATTTTTATTAATAGTGGTACTAGATTCTAGAACTATAAAAATATAGAAAAGTCTTTGGTGTATAAATAAATACATATTTGAAAATAATAAATATAAATAAAACACGTAACGTAAGAACAGTTATACAAATCAAAGAAGAAAAAGAAACAAAATTTATAACTTGAAATTTTTAGAGTAGAATAACAATTTGGTCCCTGAAAGATCACCAAACTGTCAATTCAGTCCCTAAAATGTTGAAATATACAGTTTAGTCCCTGAAAAACTAAAACAGTATACTAATTAATCCTTTTTATAGAGTATAAAGCATGGACACTGACACAGACACGGGACACGACACAAACACGGACACATCGACACACTGAATTCTCAATATTACATGACACGACACAACATATATTTATATATATAAATAATTAAAATTCCATAAATTTTGATGAAAATTTTAAAAATACAATATCTATCCATATGTCATTTATATCATTATTTTCTATTGTTTGTTATGTCAAAGTAAAAAAAAATGATTTTATATTCTGACTTATGAATATGTGTCGTGTGAGTGTCATACGAGTGTCGGACACGAACACATGTCTGACACGCCCTCAAAATGAAGTGTCCATGCTTTATAGTAATATAGACCAATATTGTTAAGATCTAGACTTAGATCGTAAGATAGTAAGATCTTACGATCTCGCAAGGCATTTTCTTGTAGGGTTAGTCTAAGATGCAAAGTTTGATTCTTGACATGGGATGCAATTGGTGATGTCGCATAATTATAGCCATTGATGTAATTTAATGTTGAAAAATAATAAAAAAATAATAATTTTTCAACCAATCAAAACTGTGTATGGAGTGACATCATGAGTTACATACAACTAACTCTTCCACATGTCATTATCTTATTGGCTCATGACCCATTGCATCCTATGTCAAGAATCAAACTTTCCATCATAGACTCACCCTTTCTTGTAAAATAGGATGCAGGATCATTTTTTAGCAAGATCGAGGTAGGATCACTATTTTACTCGTAAGATCGTTAAGATTGCTAGTAAGATCGTTTTCTAATAAAAAAAAACTTTTTTTAAGTCTAACACTGCATTTTTGGAGATATCCATCCTTTTTTTAGGTCGAAAATGTTGCATTTTTTTGAAATCTAGATTAGTAATTTGTTATTCATGTTTATTTATATTGGTTGTTAAGATACTTTGGTTTATGAAATTGTTTTATTTGTTAGTTTAAGACTCTATTTACGATGAACTTCTTGACATCTTTATAGTAAATTACAGATAAGACTATAAATTTATGATATTGGATAAGGATCTTAATATATGTTGTAGAATAAATTTATAAACATTTATTTATATATCGATAAATATTAGTAATTTTATTTATATTATTTATATAATATTAAAAAAAATTCATAGGATCTTACGATCCTCAATTCGATTTTACAATTCGATCTATCTTATGTCTCTTCCGATCTTGAGTAAGATCTCGATCTTGATAACACTGCTATAAACTAAATAATATCTTATTTTAATCTTTCAATAACTAAAAAGCATAATATTTTGATCTTTCAAGGTTTAAATGTGTATTTTAATCTTTTAGTGACTGAATTATCAGTTCAATGTTCTTTTAAGGACCAAATTATTAGTTTAGTCAAATTTTTAATTAAATATGTTGTACTTTTAAATACAGGTTCATCAGTTCAAAAAAGAGATATTGGAGTACCCATTGCATTCAAATGGACTAATTGATGCACCAAAGACTTTGGCTGATATTGTTGAATCCACTATTGGTGCACTTTACCTTGATTCCGACTCCAACATTGACACGGTTTGGAAGGTACCCTTTAATTTATTTTCATTTATCACACACTAGTTTATTTTTTTTAGTAAATTAACAATTTGGTCCCTAAAAGATCACATAGCTGACAATTCTGAAAAATTAAAATGTACAATTTAGTCTCTTAAAAATCAAAACGGTATACTAATTAGTTTTTTTTATGAACTAAATAGTATTGCATTTTAATCTTATAGGGACTAAAACTTATACCATTTTGATCTTTCAGCAACTAAATGTGTATTTTAATCTTTCAGGATCTGAGTTATTAGCTCAATGATCTTTTAGGGACCAAATTGTTAGTTTACTATATTTTTTCTTACTGAAATCGTAATCAAACTAAACTATTAATTACAAATTAATATTTGAAGAATGATTTGTATAGCTTTAATGAATTATATTTAAATGATTAATGATTTAAGAGAAAACTTATTATGTGGTTCTTGAATTTGTATCGAATTAACAAATCAATTCTTTAATAATCAAAATACATGACTTGATTCCTAAAACTTCTCAATTATCAACAATTTGGTTTCTATGAAGATTAAGTTCCTGGATATCATATTCAACTGATTTTATACTTTTTGGTCTTCGAATTAGTCTTGAATTTGTATTTTTTAGTCCTTAAATTTGTATTGAATTTTTACTTTTTGGTCTCTGAATGTGACTCAGATCAAAATGTTGGCGACTATAATATTTCATGAACTCAGACGTATATTTCAATTATTTAAGAACATATAGACTTTATATAAATTCAAGGACTAAAAAATAAATTTTCTTTTGATTTAATGATTTTACTATAACAACATGAATTCTTTTATGGTAGGTTGTTAGAAACTTGTTGGAGCCTATGATCAATCCAGATACCATCAAGACACAACCTGTGACAGAACTTCATGAATTTTGCCAGAAAATGAATTTGAAGTTAAAATTTGTAGATTTATGGAAAGAAACAAAGGGATTTAATGTGTTGATTGGTGATATGTTGATGGGAAGAGGCGTCTATGGTACCAAGAAAGAGATTGCATATAATAGAGCTGCTAAAAGTGCTGTAGTTAACATTAAAAGAATTTTTAGCACTAAACAAAGCTTTAGATGAAGATGCTTCCACAAATCAACAAGGTTGAATCTAACAAAAGAGATTGGTTATTCGTGATATGATAAATTCAAGTTTGAATTCCATTGAGAGAGAGGTGTTCACATTTGATATGCGAGCCTGCCTCAAACAAAATTATCTCCATGATGTATTATTATGTTTTGTGGATAAAGGACAAAAAGAAAAATAGTTATATACTTTTGAAGATTCTCATCAATATGTATTTACCATATTCAAATTTTTAAAATGTTAATATTTGATATCTTTCACATTTCATTGGATGTTGTTAGCTATATCATATTTAATTTCATTATTAGGACATTTGCATAAGGATGAGGACTAAATAGTTGACAATTATGATAATTGAAGGATTGAGTAGTCTATTTCAATTAATAAGGGACCAAATCGTTGAAAAATAGTTATATACTTCTGAAAATTCTCATCAATATATATACTATATTCAAAATTTAGAATACATTTGACATTTTCACTTTTCACATTGAAAGTTGTTAAGCTGTTTCATATTTAATTTCATTATTAGGAATGAGGTGGCGTGTGTAAGAATGAGTAAATATTGTTATTGACACAAAAGATACAACTTATTATATCTACCAATTTTTGTTTTATTGGGTTGGTACGTACAGATTAAAAAAATGATTAGTTCATTTTAAACTTAGAAAAGTATAAAATAAAAAGACTATATTATCCTTAAACATATATTGGAAATAAAATGTAGTTGGGAAAGGTATTGCCTTCACAAATTATAAAATTATAAAAGAATAAGGGTAAACTTCGATACCCTGTGTTATGGACCGATTTCACTTTGATATTCTGTTTTTTCAAAAGTGAAACTTGAGTACCCTATTCTTTGCACCAATAATAAAGCCTAAGTTTAAAACAATTAAAAAATATATTTTATGATATAATTGCCCGAAAATAGATTAGAACTTTGTAGACTTCTTATAGTTAACTTTTGTAGACATATTAGAGTACAGTAAAAGCTTATTTTTCAAAACAAAAAAGTAAAATGGAATTATCTTCTTTAAAGAAATCAAATATTTATTCAAAATAATTAATTATTACAATTACCTCTAATTTTTTATTGACCTTCTTAAATGAAGTTAACTACATACAATTTCCCTTTTTTGGTATAAACTAAGAGTATTCACCGTCGAGAATAGTGACTAATCCCTTCGTCGCGGGTCACTTAAGGGTAAACGACTGGTCATATAATACATACAATTTCCCTTTTTGATAGAAAGATATATACGCTTTAGAGTTTTTTGATACAATTTCTCTAATACATTTTAATAAAATAAATTATTAAGCAGAAATTAGTGATTTGACCAAACAAGTCCAATTTGAAAATTTTAATTAAAAATATAGTATGATATAATTCAGCGAGGTCCCTTGCTTTTTAGCCTTTATATTTGGAAGTTTAATTTTTAGAATTTATATATTATATTTTTTGTCATGACATATTTTTTGTTAAGTTAAATTTTTAAAGTTTATATTCAGATTAAATTAAGAAATCTAAAGATACATAGATATTGATATTTAGAATTAGATTATATATAAAGTAGAGCCATGTCAATTAATGAAAGTGGATACTTGTCGAAAAGAATATTATAGAAGAATTTTAAAATTAAAAAATTTATATAATAGATTTTAATATTTAAAGTTAGAATATATAAAAGTTTTAACATTTAAATTTAGATTATTAATTATTAATGATGGTGGACTACTTGTTGAAAATGAAAGAAACACTTGTCCAAAGGAAGTAAGTACTGAGCTAGTAACCCTTCTTGTATATTATACTATTATATATATGTGAAGAATTTTTTTTAATAGTTTCTCACAAAAATTATATATTATAAAATAAATATTAAATAAATAAATTACAAATAAATATAAAAATTCAAAGATACACTATAATGTTTAGGAATTTATTTTCATTATTTAGAAATTTTAATTACTAACTGCTCGTAATCATTCCATCGTATCTCTCCAATTATTTTTGTTATCTCCATAATCCCTCTCATCAATATTATGTGTAAGTTTATTATTTCCTTCATATCTCTAGCTACTACGATCGTCTTTTGTTTCTTTTTAAAAAATTACATAGTGTTATGAATTTTTTGATTTAGTTCTACTCTTGCGAGTTTTTGTATTTGGGTGTTGGCACTAGTAGAAATAAGGGTTATAGCAGCAGTCAAAGCTGCTGGCAAAAGTTGAAATAACTGTTACTAAAGCTTTACCAGCAGTTGTATAGATTGCTACTGTAAATTACCAAACTGCTACTACTTCCCTGTCACTTTAAGTTTATACCAGCAGATATGCCAATTGCTGGTATAAACATTTTTTATAGTAACAGACAGAGAGACTGCTGCTGTAGGGCAAAAAAAACTGCTAGTATAGACAAACTGTCTAGTAGCATACCAGAACTGTTGCTATAGAGTAAAATAAGCTGCCAGTATAAATAAACTGTATAACAGCAAAACAAAACTGCTGCTATAGCTAGAGTCAAGAAAACAACTAATATAAATAAATGAATTGTATTATACCAAAAGGAAATTTACTGCTATTTAGTCAAAATAATTGCATAACTCAATTTCACATTTATTCATATTAAAGTCAATGATTACATTGTAAAATGAAAATTCAACTTCATGATGTAAATCCAAGTTCAGTAACCATTAGTTAAAAAAAAAAAGTTCAGTAACCTTTAACAACTTTGATCTATTACAATACCAGAAAAAAAAAATTCTTCCCATTTTTGAACTTCTACCCTGCAAGGAGTGTACACCTTTTCTGCACCTATCCAAAAGCAAGAAAATCTGATATCAAAATATATAGAATAACAAGTTGTTACCTACTTCAATTCAAAATGCAAATATGAGATCAAAAAGGATAAAAATGCATAAACTCTCAGATTTTGTCTATCATGAAGAAAATCTTCTAAACTATAAAAAATGAAAAGTGACCAAAAGGCATCCAAAATTTTATATTTTTTGAAAAAATTCCTTGCATTCTCTTACATAATCACTTAAACTTTTAAAATACTATATATGCTTATAAGATTTAGAATAGAAATACCTTTGTGATATATAAGCACATTGGGAAGAAGCTTATTTTTTTTTTGCTTCTTTTGTAACTCTGTTCAACATTCAAGAAAAGTTGAAGATAAATTAGTGAGAAGAGGTCAAAGGGAAGCCACACACACGAACACCATAACAAATAGAAAAAGATTATAAAATGCTTATTTTTT